>BPLQ01006645.1:0-32394 GCA_021605075.1 Caerostris darwini | reverse complement strand
GACAAATTGGGGCAGGATATAGTTTCCAAACTAGCTGTTTTGGACCAGATCGGATCGGTGTGCTTGCAGTGGATTCCCTCCCATGTGGGCATCTACGGAAATGAAATTGCTGATCTGCTCGCTAGGGAAGGTTGCGAACTTCCCAAAGCTTCTTCTTCCAATCTGTTAGCTTCAGAGGTTCATTCCATGACTTTAGCCAGAGTGAATACCTCTTGGAAGTCGCCACCAATTCATGCATGGTACGCCGCTAAATATCCTGGTATGTCCATACAGTGCTCCTGTCCTAGACCTGCTCAGACGGTTTTAGCTAGACTAAGGACTGGCCACATTAAGAGTTTGACCTTCAATGGAGACGAGAAGACATATGCCCTTTGTCATTGTTCGACCATCGCATCTCCCTCTCATCTCATAGATTGTATTGGTGCCACTGTGAGGCAACTGTTGAATGAGGGGAGGACAGTTTACGATCTATTGATGCAGCATGATCTACTGGACTTGGTTTAGGATTCTAAATCAAGGGGATAAGCAACAACAACAACAACAACAGAGACACAATCAACTTAAAAAGCAGCATGTACTCCAGTGACTGCTCTAATGGAAGTAAACACCACCACCACTACTGCTGCGATAGTAAAAGGAAATAATTGAGTCATGTTGAAACATCTATTACAACGAATAAGCATTTCATTGGGTTGTTGTTGTTTCTTATCCCACTTGGCTGGCCAAGCCCACGAGGCCATATGGACTCATGATTGAAGGGGAAGGAAGCAGCTTCTGTTGTGATGGAGCACCCGTAGGTAGAAGCCTGACTTTTGCTCCGTGACGCTCTTACAGTCATAAAAGACCGGGACCTATGGCTTAAAGTGGATTCCGAACCACTACAAACATCCATGGTACCGCCGGGATTCGAACCCGAAACCTGTGGCACCGAGCGCCAGACACTCGGCCATTCAGGTCCCAAATTTGCCAACGGCACGCAGTGTTCCCAGGTGGTCACCCACACAAGTACTGACCGCGCCCAATGATGCTTAACTTCGGTGATCTAACGAGAACCGGTATATTCAGCATGGTACGGCCGTTGGCAGTGCATTTCATTGGGTGTCACTCTTATAAAAAAAAAAAAACCCTCTTATAAAAAAAAAAATGCCCACATGCTTGTGTGTTCCGAGATTGCTCCTGCCTCAAAAAAAGATGTGCATGTGAAGGTTTATCTGGAGTTGAAATCAAGGCTATAAATGATGCGATGTTTCTTTCACGATGCTGAAAATTGGCTTCACAATTTTGAACCTGAATCCAAGAAACAGAACTCTGTATGGAAGTATCCTTCACCACCAACACCACAGAAGGCGAGACTAATTGCTACTATTGACAAGATTATAGTTATATAATTTTTCGATATTCAGAGAATGCTGTATCG
Source organism: Caerostris darwini (assembly GCA_021605075.1). Lineage (NCBI taxonomy): Eukaryota > Metazoa > Arthropoda > Arachnida > Araneae > Araneidae > Caerostris > Caerostris darwini. Next base: position 30,977 of record BPLQ01006645.1, on the reverse strand, counting down.
GTAAGTCATAATACCACATACCAACTGTAAATGAAATATACTTTAGAAGTGTATTGAAAACCTTCTAAGACCATGTCTATTGCAAAAGTAATATGATGGATTCTACAACATGATAATGCAAGTCCCTCGTGTTGCCAATGTTGATGTTGACTATCTTTCAAAAATCAACATCATGCGTGTTGGCTGTCCACTATCTGGCCTGATTTAGAACAAGATTATTTTTTTCTTTCAAATTCAAAGAAACACCTATGGGGAAAGCATTTTTCCTTATAGACAATAGTAAAAGCTGTGGGGACAAGTTTCAATCATTTGCAAAAAGAGGATACGGGGCTTCCAACATGTGTTTGTAGATTGGAAAAAAAGCGAGTTAAATGTAATTAGGAGTATTTTGTAAAAGACCAAAATTTATGATCTTTATTGAGAAGTCTTTGTATTTGTCAATAAAGATCAAATCACAAAAATTAAAAGTAAAAAAATTTAATATAATTTATGTATGATGATTGAGTTTGTATTAAAATACTCTTTTATTTTGTTTAAACAAATAAAAAAATTTTAGTTCCAAATTTAACCCATAAGACTATTTGCTGAGACTTTGATCCTTTTTAATCGTGATTCTTAGGTTTCAGTACCATCCATGGGGAAAATATCGAAACTAAATTCATTTACTTAAATAAAATTCATTACCATTCAAAATATTTTAATTTAGGCACCACTCTTACCTTAATTGTTTGATATATTAAATTTTAAAATATGCTAGGCACTTAGAACCTATACTATGTAACCAAATGAAAATACTGCAAACAAAATATTTATCACTTTCATGTATGCTTCTGTCAATAAGTATATTATAGACTAATCTGCAAAATAATATAAGTCTTGCATCATTACTAGCTTATTAATTACATTAGTAGATATCATAATTCATGATTTCTCTATGTCTAATGATGCTTTTAATTTCAAACAAGATTTTAACATGGAATTAATTTTACTGAAGAGAAATTTTTTACAGAAGAAAAATGTACCAAAATTTTCATTCTCCCTTCTCAAAAAAAGTAGCAATTTATGATCAGATGTATCTTTTTAAAATTATACAAAATTACAGTAATTAATACACTAATTTTATAAAATGCAAGCTTCAAAACTTATTTTTATAATGAAACCTTAAATTTATTATCAAAATAACTATAATATGTTACAGATTACATAAATAAAGCATTGAACAACAACTTTCAAATTAATTTTTAGAAATGAAAAAGATGAACTTTTCTTACATCTGCATTTTCTCTTAATGTTTGTTCCAAGCTTATCCGTCTCTGCTCGGCCAATTCTTTCCAATAACTTTCAGGAGGAATATCTAAAATGTAGAGAAAGCTACATGCATGATATTTTAACCTCATAAATACAATAAAACACCATCTTAAATCTTTATCTTTCAATCAGAAATTTTAAACATACAATGATTAAATTTATTTACATTCACTAAATAAAAACACTTTTAATAATACATCAGGCAATGCAATTTTTATACACATTTAATAAAATGATATAGTTTTATTATTCTGTTTTTTATTTGACATAGCAATACTTATATTTTTAGAACCATATTTCATGTGACTAATAGAAAATAAACATTTCCATGTGTTCTACTAACAAATAAAATTACTTTTATTAAAAGTATTTGAATTTGTCAGAACTATTTCAAATAAACTGATATTAGAATTATTTCTGTCTCCCCATAAAAGATTCATTTTATATTGACTCTCAAATGTATCTCTTTAAGAAATTGGCACTTTTAGTAAAATAACTTCGAGTTTTTTTAAATTAACTCAATATTTTATTTTAAAAATTTGAAATATTTTTTAATAAAAGCAAAATGTAAAATTGGAAATAATTATTAAAATTCCAAAATATTATAATTGCTACTTTACCTGCAGTAAGCATGTTTTCAATTTCAGAAACACTTCTATATGGAAGTACTGTTGTTTCCATCTCTTCTGAAAGAACACAATTATGCATTAATGATAATTATTTAAATTTCCATAATTTAATAGATTTAAACTGAACACTTCAGCTGTTACTTTTATGACAGCATTACCTTTTTTTTTTGTCACAAACAGTTGGTAGGAGTTTAGGCAAGATAAAATTGTTGATAAGTTTAGTGGCGATTTAAGTAAAGCTATTGATTACAGTTATTTGTTCTAAGAAAACAATGAGACATTATTGATAATACAAAAGAGAAATTTGATTTTTCTAATACACACAAAAACATACAAATTCCTATCAATTAGGTTTAACAAGAAAATTTAATTCAATTCAATTTTTAAGAATAAAATATCCAATTAAAATTTAAAGTAATTAATATACTTAACTAAAAAATATTGCCTATATATTATAAAAATATATTATCAATCATTTTTAAATTTAGAAAAGACTTAATAGAATAGATTTTATGCAATTTACAGGAATAGATTTACTATAAACATAAATCATGAGATTTATTAAGACAAAGGAAAAATAAAAATTAAAAAAAACTCAGAAAAGAAGATTTTTAAATCAACCAAACATATTTCTTATCTGGACTGAGATTTATCAACTGAATTGATATTTTTTTTAAAATCAGAATAAGAAATTTTCATAATTAAAATATTTCATGTTCAATACAACTGCTACTAAATATTTTTATTGTTAATCAACAAAATAGTAATGGAATTTTCAGTAAAAAATAACAAAAAAAATTTATTTTTTATTGCTTGAATGCTAATTCATCTTGCAATTTTTTTTCATATAAGCATTTGCAATTCTGTAGTTGTAATTATAGTTTCATATTTTTTTTAAAATTATTTTTGCCTAACAGAACATGAAATATTATAATGTAACATATTTTATCTACACTCGATAAAATATAAGGTTATAGCTGGTATAACTTACTGTTTTCAGTAGGTGTTCCGAAAACATCTGGTAAGGAAGGTATTAAAGAATCCGTTTTAGAATTCTTTAGATCTGTCTTAATTTTCTTCTTAGATGGCACCTTTTTAGATTTTGATGCTACTTTAGGAACTGTCGTTGAAACATTTTCAATATTCTCATAGGATATTTTCTTATCAGGTTGTTTACGAGTACTGGGTGTTTTTCGTTTAGAACGCCTAACAGGTGCATTTTCTTTGCTAGAACTATCACCTTTTATTATATTGAATGCTAGCTCTGAAGATTTTTCAATTTTCTAAAACATGAAAATAATACATTAATCATGAGTCTAATACAAGTACATTTAAACACACATTAAAAACAATATTCAGGTTTCACAATTTATAAATTAATTCCCAAAGGTAAAAAAAAAATCTGAATAAGATCTAGTTGCGAGTTAAACTTCAAAATGACTTTTGAAAAAACTTTTACTCTGTTAATCATTATTACATAAAAAAGAAGATATTTTTAAATATACTTGAAAAAATCTGGAAGAAAATTATTAGATTTTGATTTGAAATAAATTAATCTTTAGAAATGTTAAGATATTTTAAAAATATATGAAAGATCAAAATTAATTGAAATTTATTAATGAAAAAACACTGATAAAATTTCGTTGCTTTTCTTTACTAGAAGATATTTTTTATCTTCAGGTACCCCATTGCGTGCATCTCTTAAAGATGTGCATGGATATCACTGTCTTAGGACTACCTCCCCCATAATCTTTACCTTCATACTTTTATCTTTTTTTTTTTTCTATAATTGAGATTTCACATTTCATCATTTTCTTGCAGAATTGTTATAATTCATTATCTTCATTGCTATTTATATAAATAGTCATTAGTTTTGTTCTTTGAATTGTCATTAATTTGTTTTCAAAGAAACAATAGTTAGATACTCGGTTCTCAGTATCAACTTTACCAAGTTTGAAATTTGGTAGCATTTTCTTAAGTATATTTTGATACACTATTTAACTACTAGGTACTACTTAAAATACAAAAAGTTTGCAGCCTATAGGTGATGGCTTTAAAACTTTCAAGAAGTTAAAACATGGCGATTGTCTTATCGAAGCTTATTCCATTGTTCTGTAAAAAAGCATGCATTTCTAACAAAAGTCATATCAAAATTAAGTTCACAAAGTGTTTTTCCAGCCTGCAGAATAACCATAAAAAAAGCTCCGATATTAAATGAACAAAATGCCTAGGCCTGAAGTACTAAGTAATTGATCTACCAAAAACTATATCTTAACTGCCACATACAACCTTACATCCCAAATCCACTCCAATTATTTCATTGTCAGAATTTTGGACATTCTGAGAATGCTTGGCATAAAAAACAAACTTTCTCAAATTGTGCAACTGCTAGCCATTTTTACAAAAATTGTCATGCTGAACTTAAATGAGTCAATTATTAAGAGCCTCATCCTTTGAATTTGAAATCCTGCCCAAAGTGCCAATAAAAACAAATTAAAAAAGTCAAAACTCCTCAGAAAATATTGTTTCCCGAAGCAAAGAAAAAAAAAATCATTTAACTAGTCTTCAACCTCATAAGAAACAATAGTCAAACCTATTACAACATAAGTTTGACCTATATAATGTGTATCTATAATGATTGATAGCTATATTATTGAACTGTTTGTCAAGTAGAATTAGTATATTTCAAATTTTGAAACTTTTACCTCCAATACAGCCCAAATTTACTCAGACTGCTATATCTGTCATACACATAATCTTCCAGCTGTACCTCATAAAATCTATACAAATACCAAACTAAATTCAAGAAAGTTTAACTGGAAAACTCTAAATAACTATGGATTAAAATCAGAATTCTGAAGATGCAATACTGAACAGAAGATTTAAAAAGGCACCTTCAAAACCATTTAAATCAGTATCTGACTCCAAAACAGCATCAAATTCTATTTGGCAAAAGATTCCTCTGATAATGAAGATTTTGTAGAATATAATGAAAAACAGATGGCTTCTAATTGACATATTTTACTTTAAATAAGAACAGTAAAATTTTTAAACCCTGAGTTAGATAAATTGTCAAGATTTCATAACCAATTTTGAATTATTATTGTTGTTAATTTTTTTATTATGTACTGGAAAGTAAATTTCAATTGATTTAATGGAATTGTAATTTTATCAATTTTAGACATAGAAATATTACTAACAATACTACAGCTAGGTCAAAATTAGTTCTTGTGCAATTATGCCCCACCAACATAACATTCAAACATATCTATAATAATTCTATATTAAATTTAAAATTGTGCTGTTATTCCTGTAATTCATATTTACACATCACTTAGATATTAAATAAAATCTAGATTATATGTAAACATGAATAGTCTTATATTACATTATCCCCTGTTAGATTACATATTTCAATATTTTGCTTCTTTTTTATGGAGCATTGCAATGAAGTTGCAAACAGGACATTAATATTTTTGTTTTTAATGTGTAAGCCAGCATCGTAAACAGTAATATAATAATATGTCAGTTATGACTTTAATTAAAACTCATATTTTCTAACTTTTAAAATTACAAATTTAACATTAAAATAAAACATCAATTATACCCTACTTTTTTTTTATATTCTGACATGTAAGATACATTTAAGATTTACTGTAGTTAAATTACTCTTTTCTTAATAAAAAAAATAACAGGAAAGTTAATAAATGCTCCACAACAGTATCATTCAAACAATATAATTGAAAATTCAGCTCAACACACAAAAAGGTTTTTTTTTTTTATAAAACTTACCTTTTCAGTTTTAGACATCAATTTTGGAGATGATACAAATAAATCTGATCAGTAGCTGAACGCTGCAAAGCTTGAAGAGCTTCCCTTGTTCGGTTATTTCTAACCTAAATTAAAAGTTGGAAAAAAAAATCAAGATATATAACCTTTGTTATTTTTTAAACAAATTTTAAGGTACTGATTTAAGTGAAATTAAGCTGATGAACATTTACCATTTTAAAACCTTTATAAGATAAAACTAAAATAAAATAATGGAAGTTTAAAAATTGTAAATGTTTTTACAATATTTATTACTTTTTTCTAATAAGTAATGTTACCAATACAAATTGATAATAAAATAATCCCATTAAGAAGCATTAAATAATCAGAGTTAAGATTATAAAATTATTCTAAAACTAATCAATTAGATTGATTACTAAAACTTTTACAATTCTAGTTTAATTACAATTATATCACTCAGTTATATGCAACTTAATAGCAATTTATAAAGAGATACTAAATTATAAAGCAAAAGTTCAAAAAGGAAGATATTGAGGAAAATATTTGTAAACACACATATGAAGAAACACTCAGTTCTCCAAAATGATCGAGTAAATAATTGCTAGTTTTTCTTCAGTTAAGATATAGTATCAGAAATGTTTGTGTTCATTTAAAAAGCAAAATTTATCAATTAAATGGTTAATCATTCATTTTTATTATATCAATATTTAATTTTTTAAAATTCTTTTTATTACACTTCTGTTATTATATTTTAGTTGCACCTATTCTCCTAATTCTATCTAAATTTCATCCAAATTCATATTACTTCTATAAATAAGAACCCAAATTTGTAACATGTCAGTAAAAAATTTTCAGTGTAAACATTTTGGAAAAGAGCTCTATTTTTCTCACTTTTCCTATTTATTCATTGATTATATTTACTTTCTATTTGCTACTTATTTTGAATTACATAAATTCTCTACTTATTAATAACAAATATTAAAATGAATAATTAAAAATATGAATGCTTTATTATAACTGCAAGTGAGAAATATGCTTAAAGTATAGTTTTGTAAATAACAACACAGAGCTTAAACTTCATGTTTAGAACACAAGAACTGTTTTGTGTTTCAGATATTAATTAAATAAACTCATAAAAACTGGGGGAAATCAACTTGTCCCAAAATTGAATGATAATATTATTAATATACATATAAAATTTATATTATATAAAAAGATAAAATAACAGAACTGAATTGGGTAATTTACGTATATAAATGGAGTTAGTATTTGTAATAAATAGAATGTTAATAGTCATACGAACTTTTTACCGACTACAGGTATTGATTTTAAAACTTCCACGTTCATAATTCTAAATATATTAAAAACTTTAACTTGATAATCCTAAGTAATGTTATTAAACAGCGCGCCTCAATAATGTAGTTGTGACGGCTCGAATCAATGTGATTCGTATGAATTGAACGAGTCATTAATGCAATGATATGTTATGTATTATGTTATGCATATGTTACGAATCATTTCTTTTAAAAGCTTCAAACTGTAATTAAATTTATGAATTTCGTATCATCTATCTTAGATCTGACTGGAATTCTAGAGATTCAAATCATTGCTCTTCAGGTGGCAATATTAAAAGAACACGTCAAGTTTAAAATCAAGGGCTATCACATACTTCTTGCTGATAGACAAGAAATAGGTGGCGGCAGCCTGTCTTTTCTTGTAAGATTATCGTTATACTAATACTACACAGTTTTTTTTTGTTCGATTTCGAAATGCTGTGCATGAACATAAATTGAAGGGGAATAATCATACCATATTTAACATATATCATTCTCCCAATAAAGAAAACCCTACTTGTAAATTTGTTTGGTATATCTGATGAAGACAATATTCTTTTAAGCGACTTAAATGCTAAACATTCTATTTGGGGCAAATGTAGTCAACGATCAGAGAGGAATTGAGCTACTTAACTTTATGGAGGACAATGTTCATTTTATTTTTAACGATGGCTGTCTTACTTACTCCTCTTATAGCTATAGTGCTGAGGTTCACCTTTTAGACGTGCCTATCGTGAGCCCACTCTTACTGCGTCATTTACCCTTACTGCAAGTGAACTGTAGCGACACCTATTGATGGAAAATGGAATACAAATTGAACGACTTCTACTTTCACTGTTAAAAAGGGAATTTTCCCGCTAGAATGAAAACAAGAACGTAGTTGCGTTCGAAGTAGAAAAGTTGTTGTAAATGTGAAAATTGATTATCGTCTTTTTATTTTGCCGTCTGGATTTTAATAACACTACGCAACCTTTACAAAACCGCCACATACTTGGGGACCCGTTAATTGTTTGCAAACCGTGAATTATTTACAAAATGACTGAATCTCATGAATCGGCGAAAAAAGATGAAGTAGCGCGGGTAAGTGTCAAAATACCTCCTTTTTGGGCAGAAAAACCAGAAATATGGTTCTTTCAAGTTGAAGCACAATTTTCAATTTGTGGAATAACAACCGAGGATACAAAATTCAACTACTTAGTTTCGCAATTAGAACCGAAATTTGTTGAAAGTTTGTGGGACATTATAAGTGATGATAATAGAACAAAATATACCGCTGCTAAAGCACGTTTGCTGAATACATTTAAAGAAAGCGAAAATAAGCGTCTTCAGAGACTACTTACAGGACTTGATTTGGGAGATTTTAAACCCAGTCAACTTTACAAAAAAGATGAGAAACCTGGCTACTGATGGAATTACTGACAAGATGCTAACAACATTATTTCTACAAAATGCCTGATTCCGTACGGAATATTTTGCTAGTTAGTGATGAAGGAATTGAAAAACTGGCATTAATGGCGGATCGTATTCTTGAAATGCAACCAAAACAAGAACTTTACCGCGTAAGCAATGTTTCATCAGCATCAGATGCCATAACTGAGTTACGACAACAAATTGCATCTTTGGATAATAAACTTGAAAAAACAGCATGTCACAAGGAACTCTCGTTCCCAACCAAGAAATAGAGGTCGATACTCTTCTTCTCATCGAAGTCATTCTCGCAATCGCTCTTACAATCCTTCTGGCAAATACTGTTATTACCATTTTCGTTTTCGAGAAAAATGTTTTCCTGATAAATGCAAAGCTCCATGTGCATGGAAAATAATCCTTCGGAAAACCAGAATCAGCAACAGAATTAACGGCAGACTCTGCTGCTGAAAATACAAAACATTGCCGTCAATACGACTTCTACTTTCACTGTTAAAAAAAAAAAGGGAATTTTCCCCGCTGGAATGAAAACAAGAACGTAGTTGGCGTTCGAAGTAGAATAAAGATGCTGTAATTGTGAAAATTGATTATCGTCTTTTATTTTGCCGTCTGGATTTTAATAACACTACGCAACCTTTACAAAGCCGCCACAGAACAATACTACAAGATATTAGCAATGATCATTTATCTATATTAACGCAGGTAAGGCGGAACAAAAAACTTTAGTAAATAAGAAAAACTTTTGGAATTTAAAAAAAGCCAACTGGTAGAGATATTTAGTAGATCAAGATATTCTCTCAAAACCTCACACTAAAAGCAAGTCTTTTGAAGATCCAGATGCATCTTCTTTAAGAAAATGGCTACTGGTTAAGCTGTTCCTAGGGATAATCATAAGCCGTTCACCCCATAGATCTCCAATATTTCAATCCCTGTTGAAGAAAAAGATAAACTACGACAGAAAATGAAAATGTCAAATGATTCCTCTCATAGATCGAGCCTAAGCAAAGTAAATGCAGAAATAAGAAGAACGAAAGTTCTTCTCAAGAGAAAGGGAGATGGAATGAAATATGCAAATTTATAGATGCTCGAACCCCAAATACCAAACTTTAAAAACTTGAAATACCTGAGCAAAAGGGTGGTTGGAACCCTATCCTAGATTATAATAGGCAGGTTTTCCCAGACGGCACAGCTCCGGTAAATTTATTGGGATCTTACTATCAAAAGATAAGTAAAATAAATTCTACTGAAATGGATAAAGACACAGAAATTTGTGCAAGAAAATAGTTCAGGGTTACAGTAGTTCTCAGCCGAGAAACCCTACTTTCAGAGATAATTTTACAATGCAAGAGCTGAATCTTGCATTGAGTGCCCTTCATCCACTTAAATCTTTAGAGCCTGATAATATTCATAGCCTGATGATCTCAAGACTTAGCAATAAGGGTAAGCAGAGCTTGTAAGACTCAACTCATCTTGGAGAGAATTCTTAATATTTCAGTGAGTAAGACTTCCATGCGATTGGAAAAAAGTTCTGATTATTCTTATTAGAAAATGAAATAAGAGAGCCATCTCTCCTGAAAGTTACAAACTCATTGCTTTAGCAAACTTCTCCTACAGACTTATGGGAAAAAATTACTTTGGAGAGACTTTTTTTAAACTAGATTCTAATGGCTTGTTTCCAACCGAACAATATGGCTTTAGAAAGGGACACTTCAATGTGGATCAAATTTTATACTTTGGATAGAGAATTCAAGACTCTCACAATCTTAAACCATCTCAGGATACAATTGCTGTTTTTCTTGGTTTAGCAAAGGCCTCCGAAAGAGGGAAATTTATTACTCTTTTCTAAAACTTTTAAGCTGATCCAGAGTGTCCCGCAAGGATCAGCCCTGAGCCTCCTTCTTTTTTCTTTGTTCATTGCTGCCATTGAGAAAAATATTTCCAGAAGGGGCGAATTTGGTCTATTTGCCGATTATATTGTCCTCTGGAACTTCAACTCTTATATTGGTCAAATTGAATCTGTGGTAAACACTACCCGTTCAGAATATTGAGTTTTAGCCAATCTCTAGCTTGTTCACAAGAATTCTGTGTTTAAATAACTACCAGTCTAAAATCAGAATGGAAGGCAAACCTCTGCCCTATGAAAAAAATCCTAAATATTTGAGTTACACTTTGGATCCTGAAATTTAAGTAACAAATACACAGTTTATCAGGTAAATAAATGCAGAAAGAGACTCGGCTTATTGAAATATATTACAGGAAGAGATTGGCGTGCAGATGCCAATACTTTCAGATTAACATAACCTCTTTGATTAGATCTGTTTTGAAGTATGTTTCTCAAATTTATTTCAGTACATCAGCCACTAATTTAGCAAAACCAGAGAGAGTACAATCAATTGCCGCTCGCATCATCACTGGCATGAGACATAATTGCCCCACAGATCTATTTTAATGTAGTATCTTATCAGATAGTTGTAGTACCACTTAGCACTTAGGAAACTGGACTATAGTAGGAGATAAGCTAGGAATAACTCGACCCGCTCCCCTAGGGGCACTCGAAAAGAGATCATCGACGCCGGGGAAGCAACCCGATCTACAGAACCAGAGCAGCCCGGCTCAGACTCCAGGCACCCGCACCCGACCAAGCGGCCTTACTCCCAAGATGGGACCAGACCGAAATCAATTTATTAAAATCCAAAAAATTTACAAAACAGTTACAGACAATATTGACAAACAATTACAAAAGACACAAAATATATACAGTGACAAAACATAAGTAAAAAGAAAAAATAAATATAAATACAAATCTCGGGTATAAATGCAAAATGCAGATTAATTATTCATAGTTTCTAGAATGTACTCTAGTTTCTTTTTCATTATTAATTCGATTCCAGTCCTCGCGATTTTATTTACAAGTAGCTATTTCAACGTGAGTGTTTTATATCTGCTAGGAAAATATGTTCCTCTGATATCGTTCCATTTATTACAGACAAAGATGATGTGATGTCTATCTTCTTTCATAGGTCCACAGGAACAAATATCTGTAGCTTTGAAGAACCTACTTTGATAGGATGCTATTACTCGAGGCCGGTAATAATCTGGTTGAGGAAGAAGTTCCCGTGCAGTCTTTTTAGCACTGACCAGTGGGAAGATTTCAAAGACTTCTCTACCCTTCTCAGAAGTTGACCAGCTATGTTGCCATTTTACCTTAATATCCTTATGGATTAAATTTTTGATGAATTTAGGTGGTAATTTTACTTGGATGTCTATGTTGTCACTTTTAGTGCCTTGTTTGGTATAGACATCTGCAATTTCATTTCCTGTTGTTCCAATATGTGCCTTCATCTAGATGAATTATATTCTTGGATACGAGTTGGCAATGAGTTTTTAATAAGAAGAATCGGTGGATTTATATTATTAGGGTTATTCAGAGCCTGGAGGATAGATCTGGAATCAGAAATAATTTTTGCATGATTGATGTTGTTGGATAAAACGTGTTCTATTGCTATTTCAATTGCTTTCAGTTCTGCCATATAGACAGATGCCTCATCATTCAGACAATTAATGCAATTATATTCTTCAACTCCTTCATACATAACTACCATAGCACAACCAACCTTGTTGCACATTTTAGATCCATCAGTATATATGTAGTATCCACTTTCAGGTTTATGTTGATACCGCCGATCGAATTTTAATTTTTCCCAAGAAGGTTCAATATTAGGAGATGCCTCTAGGTCTTCAGCTGAGAAAGTGTGGTTATCAACCACGATACTCTTTTGCATATATTTTAGATGGTAAAACTGCAGCATGGATCTTAAGGTCAGTGTGATGGGGGGAATTCCTGTTAGCACATGTAGGCATCTGACGAGACAGTTCTGGAGCATTTTATGATATTCAATAAACCAATCTTTTGGAGTTTAATAAGTTTTAAATTGAGTTTTGCCTTATCATTGAACCAAACTTCGTATCCATATGTGATTATATTTTCCAGCACCCTCTTGTAAATTTCTTTTTTGACTCTAGGTGAGATCCCCAATAAATTCTCGTAGTTCTATTAAGTTTATGCATTAGTTAACTGACTTTATTCGTAATGTAGTCCAAATGTTGATTTCAAGTAAGCTGTTTGTCGATAATTACCCAAGATATTTAATATGCCTCTGATATTTAATTTTACTATTTCCAATTTTAATATTTGGGATATGGGAGTAATTTTTTTGCGCAATGATAGTGAAAAGGCTTTTATCTTTATTAATGGAAAGTCCTTTTGTGATAATCCAATTATTGATTTTTGCAAGAGGGTCGGAACAAATGTTTGCAAAGTGAAAAGTAGCTGGAGCGCTGAACAGTAATACTAAGTCACCCGCGAAAGCTTGTATACATATATGCTGCCTTAAGTCAATGTCTAGAATATCATTTAAGAAGACATTCCAGAGAATTGGTCCCAGGCAGTATCCCTGAGGTATTCCTTGATTATAAGTATGTTGTATTTCTTCTAAAGAAACTATTCTGTCCTGGAGGAAATTGCAAATAATATTTTTGAGATATGCCGGAATGTTAAGTTTGCAGATCTTGTTTTTCCAGCTGTTTCAATTCGAAAAATTCTTAAACAGCTTTCACAACAATAGGAAATCTTCTTTAGTGGATCCAGCCTCACTCTAATGCAATGAAAGTACTGGTCTTTTGGCCAAGGAAGGTCCCTCTGATGTATCAATATCAAATGACTCTTTGAACCTTGTCTAGATCTGCTCCAAGATATAAATTTCAATCCAGCAGCTATGAAAAACTCCTCCGGTATAATAGGCAGGCTCTAGATGGTGCCCTTACTATCAAGGCTGATAGATTCGTACATACCACCAATAATAGGCTTGTAAGTGGACACATTAAGTGCCCCTCTTGATAAGAGACACAAAATGGCACGACGTGTACCAACTTAGCTCAGAGTAGGCCTCACCCGAACACTTGTGCAGGTCTTGACAGAGATGACGTAACATTAGTCCTCGTCTTGTTTACGAGTTTTGGAAGATTCTTGGATTTGGGGACATGATCTAACTTGCTTGTTGATCATGTGAAATAAGGCAACAACAACTTCGTATCATATCAAAAATGGTTGAAGAGTCGTTTGTTTAACTGCTCCTCAGTATTTTCTATTTTTGCAAAATTGCGATTATTTGCTCGTTCCTAACAAATACTATTTAAACTGTTAATCATTCACCATGAGAAAGCAACAGAAGCAAAAGGTTTAACCATTCTCATACGCTTATACCAGGGGACGTGCGATTCCCCCCACATTGCTTAAATTGTTCTTTCCATCACCTTAAATACATGCTCAGATCAATATAATAGATTATTCCTGTAGCTTCCTGTTTTCTGACTTTGAACATAACCTCCTCTTATCACAATTTCTTTTGTCACGAGCATCAAATAGAAATTCCATAGCATTCTTCAAGAGTGATTTGTGAGACTTCACTTCCTTTTCAGCTTTATAATTTTCGATAGTAATACATATAGTAGTTTCGATAGTAGACTGTGAAGCTAGGTCCGTGGAGATTGATTCATCCATCGGATTAGTGGAGGAACTGCAAAAGATTCGAAATGAAGTTAGTGATCTAAGTGGAGGTGTCTGTGATGAAAGATTTTATCTGTGAAACTCAACAGACTCTGAAATTTCATCAGACGACAATAATTTCTCTGATCCAGAAACAGCTAGTAATTGCGTGAAATATTGCTGTGTAAAAATAGATTCAGATGGTCATCCGGTGAACTTAATCGAAATGTTAGAACTCCATCTCGCAACATATTAAGATTTCCTGGACTACGACTTTGCAAAAAAATAATTATTCTAATTCAAAAAAATAGATAAGGAGATACTTTTACTGGTGAACATTTACGTATAATTGTGAAATAAACAAATTTAAGGATTGAAAGAAAGAGAAAAATATCTGGGATCGAATCAAAAGTGAAATTGACAACACCAGTATTGGTGAACTGAGAGCACTTTTGGGTTTGCTCAACCTTCAAATCCAATCATGTAAATATTAATTTTTTTTTTCTACGGATGGAACTGGCAGCGACATTTTTCATGCAGTGACATTATTGAGACATTTTAAAAATCTACTTTTAAATTTGTGATTTAATAATCCACATGATAGGAAAGAACGAAAGAAGTCTGGTGCGGCAGCACTAATTTCCGATGTGATGAATATATCAATTTTTAATTCTTAGAAAATCTACACTTGCATCTGCATTGATGAAATGCTCATATCTGCATATATCAAATGCATATCTCATTCAACTCAGCTGAGTTAAAGCCAACTTTTACATGGAACTGAAAACAAATGAACATACATAAAGGTGCTATTGAGTTTTAAATTCTCCTTTATTATTACAAACAATTATTTATTTGTTATATTTTCTTTAAATGTCTTCAAACGTAAATGGACTCTTTATCAACTTTAATTTTTCTTCAACATTATTCAAATAATTGAAGTTTATAAATCAAATTCTATATTATACAGATAACAAAAGTTTTTAAAATAAAATGTCCTTGTTTTCCAACTTGCGAAAATTATAATACATTTTAGAAAAGATAATAGAATTTTCTTAATCAAATATAACACACAATGTTTACAATAACAGTTCACTACATATATCCTTTAAAAATGCTGACAACTTTTAAAATTAAAAGTTCAAAGTTTTGATCTTATTTTCTTTTCAAAGTTTTGATCTTATTTTCTTTTCAAAGTTTTGATTCACAAACAGCAACATTTCATTCAATATATTTTATTCAAATTAAAAATAAAACTTTTAAAATTTGTATTTTCTTTTTCTTCAAAAAATATTTTTAGGATGAAAAGCATTACAAAACATATCGAGAAAGTAAATTATTACATAGATATTCGAATGATGAATGAAGTGATATATGGGGATGTGAAGCAACAAGGACTATAATCCCCTAATCACTATATATATGAACAGTTAGTTTTTCCTTATTTTTAATATGTCACTCTCCACAACGCTCTACGATCGTGTTAGACACCGGAACCTACGGTTTAAAGTGGATTCCGAACCACTACAAACATCCATGGCACCGCCGGGACTCGAACCCGAAACCTGTGGTACCGAGCGCCAGAACACTGGCCACTCGGCCATTCAGGCCCCTAGATATTCGATAATAACACAAAACAGCAAATGTAAACAAACTTTCGAACAAAAACTTGCAGCCAGATTCTTTATTAGATCAAGTGATGCCAACTATTTTAACTTTTTCAAATGATAAAAATCATTATTTAATGTTTTTTATTTATATTAGAATAAGTTTTACAGTCAATATTGAGGAAATATCGAAGGTAAATATATTAAAAGTGTCATTTCCGGTTACTGAAATCGTACTTCCTGTTTAAAAACTCGTCTTCCAGAGTAGTTTAAACTAACAGAACTTTACTTCTAAAAAGGGTAGAAACAAACTATGAAGATATTTAGAAAGCTTAAAATACAAGTATTTTAAAAAATGTAAAAATTGTAAAATTGATATTTTGGTCGAAATTCGCGTTTTAAAAGTGTTCTTGTACCTTAAATTAAAAATTGATTGTAATCAGAATTTGAAACAAATAGCGCCAAAGCTCTGAATTTTTTTTTCTCTATATCCTTACTCTTAAATCTAATTTAGAACCTTTCTAATTTACGGAATTATCTTGCTTATCCTCAGCTGGAATAAAGAAAGGGACATTTTCACATGTCAGGCTCCAAAAGGACTTTTTCTACATCAGAAGGTAACCACGCTAACTGGTAAAAATTTTTTCAAGCCTTTCCCCAACAATATCATTCGAGGTAAGTTTTATTATGTTTTAAAATAAAAGAAAATTTACTCTTAATGATAAAAATGTATGTTTCATAGTTTTTATTTTAAATGTTATTTATATATATCTAATATTACATGCTTATAGTATTTATGCTTTTAAAATATATCGTATTTTCTTTTCTTTTAGCGGACATTACTTGGTGTTGTGCAGGTTAAGCTAAAATAATAATAATTCGTTTAAAGCCCATTCAGTTCAGAAAACATACCAAAGTAACAAAATTCGAATTAAAAAATATTTCAAAAAATTATTAAATTGTCTACGAAATCAAGAAATTGAATTAAAGAAAGATAAATATTGATTGTCTGTCTTAAATGTTATTATACAAAAGTTGACTAAAATAAATAAAGTGGTTAAATCAAGAAAATAAAAAAGGCCATATAACGTGGATAATCAAAAAACTAATTTAAAATACAAAAATTTAAAAGAACAAATGCCATTTGTTGTGTGAAAAATAAACAGAAATAAAAAGCAAACAAATTTAAATTTTAAAATTTTTTATTGACAAAAAACAATATAAATCTATACCAATACTAACAAGAATCAAATAAGTACCTAAAAAAACTTCTAAAATATAACAAAATGTAATTTTACTGCTCCATTGACCATAGAATTTTATATTAGATTGTTCTTGTTAAATCCACAGAAGTGTGAAAATATATTTATTGTTGATAAGTACAGATAATGCAGGCTCTTAAATCTCTGGGAGAAAGAGGTATGTCTTTTCAGGAAATAAGGCAAAAATCTTGAATTATTGTATTGAAATTTTTATATTTTTAAAATAAAGAAAAGTCAATAATCATAATTGTTGAGTTCTAAGTAACAATCTTTCGATTCGTTTGATTTTATAAAATAATTTTTAGTATTAGTTCTGGGGTTTCCAAGATGAATAAATTCAAAAATTGATTATAAGTTGTAATCTGCTAAACTAGCATGTTTTTGTTTATCCAATTTATTGTTTATCATTGGAACTACAAAAGAGAAGTATATTCATGTAGGGACAAAAAAGAAAATGTTCAAAATTTTTTACTTCAAAGAAAATCACTTTTTAGCAGATGATCTTTGCGCAGGAGAATGTTTTAAGTAGAATATATATTCGTATCCCATAAGGTTGATTAATGAGATTTCTTGAGACCGTAGGGTGAAAAGAAATTTAGAATTCATGAACTGTAGATTTAATTATGGTAAATAATTGTTAATCTGCCGGTTGGCAGACGGCCTTGGCCTACCATGTGGCTGTTGCGCCAATGAAGAAGAAGAAGAAATAATTGTTAACGAAAACTAGGTGCACACCATAAGGGGTCCTTGAAATCCCTTAGTTTAGACGAAATGACGAGATATATAAAACAGGCAACACCCTATCCGTGCATTGCCATGAGTTTTATAACGATTTTGGTGTCTCAAGTGTTTAGATTGGTATGAAGTGATGGTTACAGAGTCACGAACTTCATCAAAAAGGGGATGAGCATGGCAAGCAACGGCAGTCCAGCGAAGACCAGCATCGCCGGGGCGGAAGAACATTCCGTTGAAGTGTGGTCTTCGCAGCTGTGGTAGGGGAAGCGTTCCTTCATGTCGGCTACGAGGTTTCTTATTTCCGCCCTGGCACGGCTTCCATCACCGCACCATTTCCGGATGCTGCGCCCCACGCATTCCTCATAATGCACCAAAGCACTATCGGAGAAAGAAACATGTAATATAAAAAAAAATTTTTGAAGTCAATTCCTACTTTTTTTTCACTATAAATAATTTTCATTTATTTTTTTTTTAAGTTTATCTGGCGGCATCTATTGGTAGATATATGCAACTTAAATCTGAAAAAAATTAAAAATAATTAATTTAATTTAATTACTGAATTAATATTTGAAAAAGCTGCATTAACATCAAGTGTCATCCACTACAAGTTAAAAAAAATGTATTTGAACTTGAGTGGATGAATAAAAAGTATTTTATTAACGATTGAAAATTTGAACAAGATATATATAGGGAGAGTGTGAGCTAATAGAAGGAATCGGGGGAAAAAAAAGAGAGAAAGAGAGAACGAGGCATATGAGATATATTGTTTGCATTACAATGAATTTATCAGCCTATAGTGTAGAAAATATAAGATGAATTGAATTTGTTATTTATTATAATTGTTTCTTTAATGAATAGGGTTTTTTACGGAATATTGCAAAAGTACTTCGTTGGCTACATGATGATATGTAAGTATTGCACTATTGTAAATTTTATAATTGTTGTATTGTTAAGAAATAAAATATTTTTTACAAATCAAATCAAATAACATAAATTACAAATTAATATCACTTCCAATGCGAGGAGAGGTATACTGGCGTCAATCCTTCAATATCTACTATAACAGCCATATATCACTAATTGTTAGCAATTTTACTACGGAAACGCCGATGAATCAACCATCTTCGGTATAACTTTTTTTTCGGGGGGCCAAAAACATTCATTTCATCAGTAACATTCATATTTGCTATAGGTGTTCATAGAAAGCTTACACCATGTAGTCTAGTCTATTTGAGACATTCCATCACAGTGATCCCAGATCTACTCGAATTTTAAAACACTGATTGCAATGCATGCGAAAACAGGGAATTGAACTTGCACATTTTGACTATAATTAACACAAGCACACGAGAAAAGAAATAAATAACTAGAATATCTTCGAATTGTAATATTTTAACATTTTAGTTTTGTATTTAAGAGAAGTATTTTCTATAAAAAGCATAGTATTGATAATAAATAAAGCAGTTGTATTCGAATAAAAGGGAATATAAGATTAATTTATTTTATGGAAGCAATCAAATATTATGTTTTGTTTCCAATTGCAACCAAATGTGATCACAATTTTTTTATTTACTTTAATTTTCTTCATTATTTGTAGGAGAATAACAGATCTATTAATGATTGTAAACAAAACAAATCTTCGATATCTCACGAATTTTAGGATATAAAGTCATCTTGTTACAGTTTTGCTTCATCTAGACTAATATACAGATACATAATATATACACTATGTGGAAGAAAGTGACGGGACACGACACTATAACGATATAAACCCATATTTATTAAAATTAATAGAAGGTAGGGCCCCCTTTGGCTGCGATCACAGCTGCAACCCTTCTGGGCATGCTTTCCACTAAATTAACCATAGTGGCAAAGAGGAATTTCCTTCAAATGTTTAACAGGAAGTTCCATAGTTCAGGCTTGCTTTTGGGGAGTGGGGTGCAGGCCCTCAACCGACGGTCCAATTCGCCCCAGAGATGTTCAATTGGGTTAAGATTAGGGCTCTGCGCCGGCCACTCCATGCCCTTAACGTTGTTGTTCACATACCAATCAAGAGTCCTCCTTGCAACATAGCAAGTCACGTTGTCGTCTTGATACCAGCAATCATCCATACCGTACGTTGCCCACAAGGTAGGAAGGACATGATTGCCGAGAATATCACAGTATCTATCGGCATTCATCGCCACATCAACCTTCACCAGTGGACCAACCCCATACCAGGAGAAACAGGCCCATACCATCAATCCTCCTCCACCAAACTTTACAGTTGGGACGACACACTCGGACAAAAGGCGTTCTCCTGGTAAACGCCATACCCAAACACGTCCATCGGAACGGAAAATGGTAAATCGTGACTCGTCACTCCAAAGGACGCGTTTCCAGTCATCTAGAGTCCAACTACGGTGGTCTTTGGCCCATCGAAGGAGCGCTTTCTTGTTGGTTTTCGTAATCAAAGGCTTATAGGCCGCCGAACGTCCAGTGTAACCTAACTTATGGGCCTCGATACGAAGAGTCTTGGTCGGAACGGCCACACCTGTGGCTTGTCTTAACTCATTAGCGATGTTATCCATGGATATTTGACGGTTACTTCGAATCTCCCTGCCGAGCACCCGCCGGTCCCTGCTGTTGAGAACTGAAGGTCGTTCACTTCGGGGTTTGTTCTGACAGTGTCCCTCAGTCTCTTAGCGACACATAACACGGGCTACAGTTGATTTTGAGCAGTTACGGAGACGGGATATCTCCCTAATTGACACCTTGGCAAGATGCAATCCAACCAACACACCTTTCTCGAACTCAGACAACTCTTCCCGTGGCGGCATCTTGACAAAAAACAACTCTAGTCGACTCCACAGAGTATTTATAGGATATGGCTGACACGGGATACCTATTATTGCACATGTGTCAGCTGTATTATCGATTTTTCTACTTTTCGAGGGGTGTCCCGTCACTTTCTTTCAGATAGTGTATATAATATACACTGACTCTAATATAACAGAAGGCTAACTCTAATATACACACAGATCGCATACATACATACACAGACCGCATATACAGATCATAATACACAGATCACAGTTCTCTTCGTCATATGTTCATTTTACTTAAACAATTTTAATAATTGCTAATTATATTGAAATATTTTCAGACTTTGATAAAAAAAAAAATTAAAACAGGAACTCGATCCATCTATTGCTTAATGAAAGATAAACATTAAAATTTGAGAAAAAAACAATACATTAAATGTTTTGTTTTTTTATTGCGTATAAATTAAATTTGTCAATAGCTTATTAGCCTGGATGCAAGATCGTCATACGTGTAATTTTCTTTTATCTTTACGATATTTCTTTCTAAAAACCTGTTTCATTTTAAAACTGCACTAAATAAAGTAGATGCAGTTATTGCCAATAAATTAAAATTCGCGAGCCTATTTGGTCAACACATTTTTACAAACATTTGGACATATTATGAACAAACGTTTTTAGGCACGATTATAAAAAATATCGATAAATAAAATAATTTATCTGTTCAGTTTTGTGTTTAGTTAGAACAAAATTCGAATCCAGAAGTAAAACAACTTAATAAATTTATGTAAATTTTAGGCATCAAACTCTTTATTATTATATTATATTTATTTTTTCATTACATATATATATGAGTGTGAGTGTATGTGTTTGCGAGTATGTCTTTGATAAGACAACGGTGGACAGCCAAATTAAGTTGTTTTTTTTTTTTTAATTTTTACTATTCAAATGGTAAATTTTAAACAAAGATAAACAATAATAATAATTCAGCAAATAAAAAATTATTTATTTTAAATTTGAATTTTTTAAATTAAATGAATTTTTTTAAAATTTAAAATGTTTTATGCGTTTCAGTTTCTATTAAAATTGCACGACATTTGAAACTGGAATAAAAATAAAATAAAATATTAACATTCAATCCAATTGAAAAATTTACATACGCAATTATTTCAGGAGAAATTTTTATATCATAAAATATTAAAAATTGAAAAAAAATATATTGAATTTTTTTTTAAACACATAGGGGATTAATTTTTTTTAATGTCAACGGATCTCGTGTTTTATTTATGTATGCCAGTAGTAGCGGGTGCACTCTAGGAGACGGAAGTGACGTCGCAAAAAAAATTCTCGATTTTATAACATTAAATTCTTAATGAAAAATGAAATAGAACCACGCTCACCAACACGTTCCGTGGTGTCTCATGTCACTGTCGTTTCTGTTGCGGGCTTCTTTTTGTGCAGTGTAGAACTCGGAACGACATTGCTCCAGTTCGGATCGCGAATCAACCGAGCAAGAACTACTATCTGGAAATGAAAAATTATTGTCATACATTTTATGATCACTTTAGGATATAAAAATATGTAAGATTATATACGGGCATGGAATGACAGTTAAAAATGTAAATTAAGATACAAAATGTACAAATGTAAAATATCGCATCATTTTAACACTTTATAGGGTATCTCAGACCAGATTTACTAATTTCTAAGAGGGGGAAGAGTACACCTAGAAGTCGTGGAATTGCATATCAATGCTGGATCGTAAATGCTTTCCAGATATGGTAGATGACATTGCACATGCTTTGGAGTTCAGAGAAATCTTCATTTTATACATTGATACAGTGGCAGGAAGATGACTGAAATGGAGAATTAAGGGAAATGCGCCTGCGGTAACTGCAGAGTGCAATACGCAGCCGAAACAGCATTTGTTGTCTAATAAGGCGTAATCCAAGTTTTAAACTCGTTACATCCCTTCTCCCTTTTAGCCGTAACGTTCGTAACTGTTTAGATGTTACATTTTAGCCAACAATGAATCGGGCATGGTGTTTGACCTGCTCGATCTCTGGAGTTATCATGTCTTGAGTAACTCTTCTGAGAACATACCAAGTTACTGATGTATGGCATTCCTGTTGATAGTAAACTTTTGGGTGCATACATTGCAGTGATTAACAGGAAAATTTGAAATAAGCCCGGAATCTTCCGGAATATTTCTGCCGAAGGTGGCAGGCCTGTAGTATTATCTCATATTAGCTTATTCCTTATTAGCTTCGTGCATTTCTTTGATTTATGTTAATTTTGCTAATGCGCATTTATTACTAAAACGCATATCATGTATCTCTGCATACGTCCTTTTATTTCTGGTGTTTTTTAATATACACTACCGCTCAGGAAAGCATTTCCGACTTTGTCTTGATATGCGATTCCGAGTTGTCAAGATATAACTTACACCTTCGAGAAGTTTGTAAACCTGGTATATTTATATTTTGTGTATATAGATATTGTGTATAAATTACAATCTTTCTGTACTAGTTTAACTTCCAATCCTGAATCAACAGCGATGATGTATGAATAATCTATTGGGCTTGTGCCTATTAATTCACCAGTTAATTTATCTTCGTTGATGAAAACTAACCCCAATTAATAAAATGAAGTCATATATTATATTATAATAGTCAATATATATTGTGACAATATATATATACATATATATTTATTTATTTATATATAAATGTCATAATCGCAATGGCGTTATCTCGTTTTCGAAAGCAGTGATTTCAAAGGAAGTCATCAGCAGATCCAAATCCATCTGCATGCTAGCTGCTCATGCTACCATGATTCCTAATCTATTAGATTTTAATTAGATTTCAATTCCCCAATATTTTAACTATAACAGATATATGTATAATAAATTTACAACCAATTAAAATGCTTATATACTCACAAGATATCGAATCTGAATCATCTTGCGCTGCCAGGGGTGCGCTGTTGGGAGACCGACTATTTCGAGGACAGTTCCATGCCCGCTGCTGGCCTTTTTCCATTAGGTATGTTCCATAGAGTCGACGGTCTGAAGTCGAGCATTCGACCAGAACCACCGAGGAGACGCAGTCGCGAAAACTGGAGAAGGCTCTGCAATAAGAAAATAATTTATAATACACAAATCTTCCCAAATGGAATCGTTTGAATAACTATCAACTTGCCCTGGTTTATCTAAAATAATCTATCGTCGTGAACTCAACTCTACGGACTATCTCTCTCATACTCTAAAGATCTGAGAAACATGACGCCATCTGACATCCGATGAGACGACTACTTTGGGGAAATGCAGAGAAACTGGCCACCATCCGATATCCGGTGAGATCCAATGAACTGATTCTGGAGAATTCAAAGAAATCTTGCTATCGGTCATTCAATGTCTGGATAGATTGGTTTGTCGCCTTACGGTCACTTTGTACACACCGTGGGCTATTAAACCGGAACCTATAGTTTAAACTTGATTCCGAACCACTAACAAACATCTATGTCACCGGCAGGATTCGAACCTAAAGCCGGTGGTACAAACGGCCAGAGAGCTAGCTAATTGGCCGCCATTCAATGTCTGGAGAGGTATATATTAAAAGAGCAAGACGAGACAAGAGCAAGTATGTTGTCATTGGACGGAAAGGTAGTGAATAATGATAATATTTAAGTATAAAAATGTAATTGTATAAATATATAGATATTTATACATATATATTGGTTTTGTTATCACCATCAACAAACCATTGTTCATAAAAAAGAAGAGTAGTCTTTTCCCTAATTTATACAAAAAAAAAAAAGTATTCTATAAAACCAGGCAAGTATGAACCATCGCCATTGAGTCTTTACAACGCACATAGCAAAATTATCAAATTTTTTCCATGAATCATAAATCATACAAATCAACTTATTAATGGAGAAGTCTTCTTAATTCACAACAGTGGAAAACACCAAACTTCACACCAGTGAGTCTCTATCTAATGAGTCTACATTTATACATCAATATCAAATCTACAACAAACATCAAATCGTTATACAATCTATATCAAATTTCACATGAATCTACGTAGTTCGCACAGTGAGTCTACATCTGAGTAATTTCGACTGAACTTAATTTGTTCATTCTTAAATGAAGATGCAGCTTAAACAAAAAGTAAACAATTTCGAGAATATTTACAACAATTAGAACATGTTCCTCACAAATACACACTAACTTTTTAAAATACCAGTCGACGAGGTCTTTCATGTTTGTTAACTAAAGCGTCCAAGAAAGAAGTTATATTAGATTGATGAGAATAACATAAGAAATATGAATTATTAGAAATACAGAATAATAATAAAAAAAGTAAATATACTAGCAAATAAGACTATTAGCTCTTTTATATCAAAGAAAAAAGTTTCTTTTTTCATTGCTAGCATGAATGTCAATAAAAAAAATATTTAAATGTAAATAATGAATCAATATGTTGCTTATTTATTATAATATTAAGAGATACAATATATACATATATATGTACACGTGTGTGCGTGCGTTTGAAAATGTTTGGACTCAAGATGCAATTCTTTTCTTTATTTTATTTTTATTAACAACATTTTAATTAGCAAAAATTACATAATTATCGTGTAAGTTGTACCTAGTTTTGTTACTTTAGTAGTGCACTTTGTTTAATAGGTTTATCACTTAGAACAGCTTAGTAAACAAAATTTTGTATTTTCCGTCATTTGCAAGCACAATTAAATTTTTTCCACTCCCAACTATAGGTATTGTCACGTATATCTGATAATGACTAAAGTAGTTCGATATGAAATAAATCTTACTACATTTAACAATGATCCTGTGCTTTGTTTACAGACATAGTAAAGGCAAGTCATATCAGTAAATGTAGACTTATGAATTTTAACGCCGTATCAAGGGTATAATGAGAATGAAGGCGTCTTCTTTAGAAAAGCCAGTATTTCCCAACCTCACGGTGAAAACGCCCTTTATAAATTCACCCTAAAGGCTATCTAATTTTGAACATTCAGTGGAGAATTCCTTGAGTTAAACTACGGTAACATAAAGAAATTGGCTATATACTTCGTGTTGAAAAATTGGCGACCTCTTCGAATGTACAGGAGTCTAGGATTATTTGGGATATTTTTATTTGTAAAATATCCCAAGTGTGTTGGTTAATCTATATTTTAATAGTTTTTTCGCAAATTTTCTCTTATGTATTAAATAAAATTTTTGGGGTGGTTGCAATTTAGCGATTAGTATGTTTTATTTATCATATTTTTTCTACGTCAGCCTGTTTATGAACAATACAACAGCGTATATATATATATATATAGTGAGAAAGAGAGTGACAGAGATAATTCGGTATTGCTTAATCTCAATAAAATATGAAATAAACAAGTTTTACTAGGAAAAATTTCAATAAAAATTTAAAAAATTAAAATTCAGAGAGATATTTAGCCTATTATACGATTTCTTCGGTCATTCATGTTTGCAAGTAAATAGGGCAATTATATCATAAAAAAATCAATCTAATATCCATTTAAAATTTAATAAAATACAAATATTCATGAAACAAATATGCACATTAAATCCAGAATATGAATAAGAAAGTTAAAATAAATAAATAAAAAAAAATAAGTATGAATTACGAATTCACACCTCAGAATTATTTCGTCGCAATAATAATCCATATTCACAAAAATTTTATATTATATTTTTTGACAAAAATACAACTTCCCATCTCTTTCCATAAAAGAGCGCGTGTACTGAAAGTACATAGTTAAAAAGTAATTTATATAAAATTAAGAGAAGAATGCGAGAAATTTTATCAAATATTCTGAATCTATATTTTAATAGTGAATAAAAATAAATTCAGTTTATTAGGATAAACGTTTCAACGACCTTTTGAAGTTTAGGTTTATTTTTTTCTAATGTCATGTTGTTTTGCATAAAACGATGCCATAACATAAGGATACAAATAAATAGTAAAACCAAGATCATTAGTAGCGAAATAAACCAAGTAAAACCAAGATATAAGCAGTAATAGTCACCTGCAAGAAGTAGTGTCAGTCGAATAACCCCTCGCTGGCAATAGCCCTTCACATCTCTTAACGTCCTCTCTCTGGAAGCATGTCTTCGTGTACCAGCCTGTGAAAGAAATATTGAGTAATGAGCTTTTGAAAATTGATTTCTTCAACAACGTTATTTTAACGTCTGATTATTAATTAAAGAAATACGAGTGTGTTGGTTAAATTCTACAATTAGATTTAGATATCAAGTTCTATTATTGTTCCCTCAAGTTCATTATTGTGATTGATTTCATCATCGTCACCATTGGTGCTACAGCCCTTGCATGACCCTCATCTACTTTTCGCCATTCCCCACTACTAGCTGTCTTTCGGTTCTAATTAGTAATTCTCAGTCTCAACTTCGACTTGTTCTCCTCATCTAATTTTTGGTCTTCCCCTAAGAATTTCCTTAAGGAGTCTTCTTGTGTGTGAGTGATTTCACCATCATCCTCATTGGAGCAACAACCCTTTTGCAAGGCTCTGACCCCCTTTAAGTCTTTTCGCCATTCCACACTATTAGCTGCCTTTTGTTTCCAGTCAGTAATTCTCAGTCTTATCTTCGACTTACACTTCATTCCACACTATTAGCTCAGTCTCATCTTCGACTTACACTTCAGTTCACATTAGTAGCTCAGTCTCATCTTCGAATTTTAGACGGGGAGATCCGTCTAAAATCATGCCTCACTGGGATTTTCCTAAAGTAGTCTTCTTGTGAGTGATTGATTTACTTATACAAATTAAAGTTGGTCTTATATTCCTCATGAGAACTAAGACTAAGCTTTTAAAACAATTAATTAAAAATTTAAGATGAAATTTCATAACAAGAATACAAAATTATATGTATAGCCATTAAAGAAAATTGTGTATTTATGTACATCAAATATGAGACTTGTTATAAACATTTTTTAAAAACGCAGAATGATATAAAAATAATTATTAATTTAATATAAATGCATAGTAATGGCATGATAATACTAATCAACATACAAGTGGTACGAGCTGTAAAGCACTCAGTGTCCGTTTATACCAGAAGTTTTAACCATTTATGTGAAGCACCTGGCTCACAATAATTTATGTGTTCGTCTATTACATGCGCTTCCCCTGACACCTATCCACCGTCACATCCGTTTGGAGTGGTACTTCATTCGACAAGATTCGGATATAATGGAGTGGAAACATATCGTCTAATAACTAATAGCGATAACTAATTAGATAAGTCTGATAACTAATAGTGACTAATAGCGATACAATTAGAAAGAGAGGATTTGGGTTTTGATAACAACGGTATGCGTGTTTAGATGCTTCGTGTTAGAGGCCTTTAAACGTTTCACGGCTGTCTACTGTTTGACACATATGGGGTTGTTTATAATATGTGATGTTAAATTGAAAGAATATAGTTGCTTCTTCAAGATAATTAATTTTACTTAAATAGAATAATATTCTTATAAATGCGTTACGAAACGGTGAATTCCCTCCGAAAGTAATATTCTTGTGTAAATAAAAATCTTGATCTAACACATTGAGTTTTTATTGAGCTGAGAAAAAAATAATTAGTAATATGCGAAAAGCTTTCAGATTAGTGTGTTTTAAAGTTTTAACAAGTAATATTAAAAAAAAAAAAAATTTAAAGTCAATTCCTACTTTTTCCCACTACATTGCAGAAAGTCCGTTATAAAATAATTTTCATTCATTTTTTTAAGTTTACCTGGCGCCATCTATTGGCAAATACATGCAACTTAAATCTAAGAAAACTAAAATTAATTAATTAAATTTAATTACTGAATTAATATTTGAAAAAACTGTATTAACATCCAGTGTCATCCACTACAAGTTAAAAAAAATGTATTTGAACTTGAGTGGATGAATTAAAAGTATTTTATGAACGATTGAAAATTTGTGCAAGATATATTAGGTTGGGGAAAAAGAAATCCATTATTTTTTCGATAGATGGCTGTAGTGATCGATATCACATAAAGTATCAATTAAACAATTTCAGATTTATGCTCGTTAGAAAGGTGGCACTTCGTACTAAAATATTCTTTTTCTGTTTTTTGTTTGGTCCATTCAGTTGGGAGTTACAGGGTGTTAAAAATGGAAGTGAACAAAGAGAAAATTCGGTACATTTTACAGTTTTTCTTTGACAAAGGCGAAAATGCAAGCCAGGCGGCTAAAATTGTGAATGGTGTTTATGGTTCCGATACTGTAACAGCCAATTATGTGCAATTTTGGTTTCGTAGATTCCTTTCAGGAATTTTTGATGTTAAAGATGCACCTCGCACAGGTAGGCCGGTCGTCGAAAATGTCGATAAAATCGGAGAAATGATCGAAGTTGACCGGCATGTTAGCAGTCGTAACATCGCCCAGGAGCTAAAAATCGACCATAAAACAGTTTTAAACCATTTACACAAAGCTAGATTCAAAAGGAAGCTCGATGTTTGGGTGCCACACCAATTAACAGAAAAAAACATGATGGATCGAATTTCCATCTGCGAAGCCTTGGCCAAACGGAATGAGATAGACCCATTTCTTAAACGGATGGTGACTGGAGATGAGAAATGGATCACATACGATAACCCTGTGCGAAAACGATCGTGGTCAAAGAGCGGTGAAGCACCTCAAACATGATGGCCAAACCAGGACTAACGGCCAGGAAGGTTCTGTTATGCATTTGGTGGGACTGGAAGGGGATTATTTATTATGAGTTGCTTCCATATGGCCAAACGCTAAATTCTGATCTCTACTGTCAACAACTGGACCGTTTGAAGATAGCGATTGACCAGAAACTGCCAGAATTGGCCAACAGGAGAGGTGTCGTGTTCCACCAGGACAACGCTAGGCCACACACATCTACAGTGACTCGCCAGAAACTTCGGGAGCTTGGTTGGGAAGTTTTAATGCATCCGCCATACAGTCCGGACTTGGCACCAAGCGATTATCATCTTTTTTCTTGCATTGCAAAATTTCTTTAATGATAAAAAATTGGCATCTAGGGAGGATTGTGAAAATCGACTACTACAGTTTTTTTTGCAAATAGAGACCAGGACTTCTATGAGAGAGGCATTATGAAGTTACCTTTAAAATGGCAACAAATCATACAACAAAACGGTGCATATTTGACCCAAATCGGACAATCCGAAGCATGTTAAATAAAGTCCTGAAGTTCATATAAAAATAATGGATTTCTTTTTCCCCAACCTAATATATAGGGAGAGTGTGAGCTAATAGAAGGAATGGAAAAAAAAATTGAGTTTAAGTCAAAGTGTTTAAAATTCCATTTTGTAAAATTTTCGCCCATATGAAATAGTGGTTTATAACATCAGTTCAAATTCTGTGTAGTTCACAATTTTTGAAACTTACTTCCTTCTGATTCGCAAAAGCTCTGAAGGTATCTCCACATTTTCATGATGGGCTCCCTGTTCTCGTCTTGGCCATCCTTGTCCTGGCACCTCGACGTCTGCCAGAGGAGACAGTCGAAGTGCTTGCGGATGTTTCTGTAAATATAATGAAATACCATCCATGAGAGATAGAAATAGATATTCCTTTAAACAAATGGATATAATAAAGACTCCATAAATATATGTATCTATACATTAAACGGATGAACTTTAAATTCTACTTAAGTTTCCCCAAAATATACCAACGATGATAGAAAACAGGAGGACATTGCCTATAGAAGAAAGGATTATCATGGCTAATTGCCGTGCATTTATGTGTCGTATGGATGGAAAAACTGGAAAACCCCTACCAGACAGTCACACTGTTGATGCCGACAAACGTACACACGCTTTCATATTCTTCAAGGGGGCTGCTCGTTTCTGATGATCAGTGATTGCAATTTCGAATGAGAACCCTTCCTGCATGCTAGATGCATACTTTATCAAGGAAGATTTTAAGGGTAACTTCTTATAAAAGCTTGGCCTGTGCAGAGGATGGTTTGAAAAGTCGGTGCAAAATCAGACGAACAAATTTTTCATATTTGAATACATTTTTAAAACCACCCTCTTATTAGTTTTTTCCCTTGTACTCGTTGGTACATACCATATATTCTCTATATCACTTTCAAATAGGGACATGATAAAAAAAATATCATTAATCGATTGTTTTTAATATTTAATATTTTAATGCAGTTGATTGTTCGGATAAATTTTGATTTTTAAAAAACGAGTCGAAGAAAAAAAAATGAGGTTTAAATTATTAATCTTTATGTAACGATATAGAAGTCTATTGTAACATTTTATTAAATCAACCTTCATTTATTTAAATCGAAAGTTTTTATGTGATTAACAAGGTTTTAAAGTTTGAACTAAAATAGGTGTTTTTCGAAGTTTGTAAGAGAACAACAAAATAATTGGAAGGGATAATTGACGAGTTATATACAATATTCAAATTTCAATATTATTTTTTTTGTAGAAAAACAAGAATTATATTAATTCTTTTTATATTGTTAAATTGGCCTAT
>BPLQ01006644.1:0-28048 GCA_021605075.1 Caerostris darwini | reverse complement strand
TTAGAACAGATTTTTATTTCATTATGCCTTTTTACTATATTCTTTCATCACTGTATCCTTCTATCAAAGATCTTAGCATTAACGGTGAGGAAAAATAAAACATTGTACCCCAAAAGTATCTGATAAAGATACCATAACATTATGAATGCATATTCTATGGTAACAAGAAAACAAATCCCCAAATTATGAATGTTGTAAAAGTTTATTGAATTGCCACTACCAAATGCTATTGGACAAATAAAAGTTTTTTGTGCCAAATGTGATTATTTTTCTAGTTCCCATGAAAAAAAAAAAAGATATTGCTAACACAATATAAACTGGATTTTTCAGCAGTGATTAAATGTACTCTTCAAGGATGAAAGTATGTTTTGTTTATTATCCCATTCATAACTCCAATGCACCTGGAATTGCTTAATGTTCCGCCAGATATTTGAAATAGAACATTATATTTATTAACCGTAAGGTTATAAATTGGAAGACTATAATTTTGCAGGAATATACTGGAATTTATGAGTTGGAAATTAATGTAAAATATCACATTACCTTAGCCATGGTGGAGAAATAATATTTTGATTTTCAGAGTAAGCTTAAAAAATCTTATTAAAACCATAAAAAGTGGGATTGAAAAGAGATTTCAAAGGAAAGGCAAAAAAAAAGATTTTTTTACCAAATCAGAATTTTTGAAATAATTACTTTCACATATCGATGTATGCTAAAATTAGATGTTTACAAGTTTCATTATTAGAAACATAAATTTACAAATATAAGAGCTAGTTTTATTCACTTTAGTACAAAACATTAAATAACCCATAGATATTTTTAGTTTACGGCAGTACTTTTCTACAATATGTGAGCCTAGAAAAAATTGTCAGCGAAAACTAAGGAGTCGACAATTGGTTTTTCCCAATGGAAGAAATAAAAGATTCGTGGTATAAATTTTTTAATTGTACTTAAGTTTAACCATAAAAATTTTACATCATTGTGTTTTTCGTTGCAGTCGATATGATTCAAAATACCGAGGAAACCTTTCTGCAAACCATCAACATTTTCTTCGCCAATATACAGGCCCTTTTATAGTTTCTGTATCACTATATTTACTGTAAGCTTTGTGTGTTTTAAATGAATCGTCTTGCCTGTAACACAAGATTTCGCTTTACATGAAGCAACAGATTTAATCTTGGAAAAATAAACCAATCTTTTTTGAACTATTTACTCTATTTCAGCGCAGAACTGTCAATGACTATAGGTTCTTACAGTTATTTTGTCTCGTTATTCTTCCATGTACAAAACAAAAACAGTATCTTCAGAATCATTCTAATGTTAATTTTGAAAGTATAGCTTTCCCAAAATGGTTAATAATTTTGAATAGGTTGAGCATGAAGAAATGGATTTATTTAACAAGGCTTGTTTGGATTGCCAAATTGTTCACATATGAAATGACACTGTTATTATAGATTTCATCTGTGATCCTTATTATTTTAACAATTCAAGACCTACAGCATTATATACTCGTTTATAAAAACTTATCAAGTCAAATCGTTTAATAGTCAAGTAATTAGTAATCCTAAGAATTTGAAAAAAAAAAAAACAGTCGTATAGCTCTAACAGCATAACCATTGTAATCAATTAAATTAAAATTCCAAATTTTTCATCTGTGATTCTTACTATTTTAACAATTCAAAATGTACACTTTCTTAGACTCTCTGATAAGCATTTATTACATCAAATCGTTAGATCATTAGAAATATTAAGAATTTAAAAAAATAGTCGTGTGGCTGTAAGAGCATTACCATTGCAATAAATTGAACGCTTATCCGAGAATAAAATTTGGTTCAAACAGTTTATGCCAACGATCATGCATATTGTAGTAACCAGAGAACGAATTCTCATGTCTAATTGATGCAGATGAACATACGCTCTTGCAGTTAAAATATACTAACTTTTAAAAATCAGCTTCATTTACATTAACGAAAATTTTTCTAATGCATTTAATTAGCCTCCTTATTCCAAACCATTTTGCATGGCAAATTTCTTTAACGAATAACTACAATATTTCTATTCAAGTTTTAAAAATTTCTCATTTAGGATGAATTTTTTCCTTTCAAGTCTTATAATTAAACTGAAATTAGTCAATATTAAGTCCTTCAAAAGATTGCAAGCTTCAATGTATATAACTATCGTCACAGAATTAACTGCAAGAAAATTTTATGTACTAAATTGAATTGAAAATGCTGCATTATATTGAATTCGATCGTCTTTAATTTTTACTCATGCAAATGGGAATTAACAGTTTAAAATCGATATTTCATTAACATCAAATCACTAATATAGGAATTAACATCATTCCCACTTAACATAGGAAAACAAATAACTATTGAGAATCATCGCAATAATGCTATTGAAACAGCATTTTTAAGAGGATAACAGTAATAAATATTTAAAAATATTTTTTATATCAGAATAGAAAGAAACGAACCTGATTTAATTTAAAATTGAACAAGGAAATAATTTTACAACCCTATTGAGATCAGCAATAAGTTGATTGAAATCCTCTATTATTCAAAAAGTCAACAAAGTACTATTTAATACACATTTTTATTAGTAAAACCAGAAAATTTCTAAACAGAATAAATAACATTTTTCCAAATATAAATAAATTCAAAAATTTTTTAACAGAATATCGCTTGAAAATACTTGCAGGAACATTCAATTGCATACATATAAAGAAATTGAGAAAAACTAAATTTGTCAGATTTAATGCATTACAAATTTTAGGATATTAAAATTGCATTAGTTTAATGAAAACATTTCCTCTAACATTAAAATTATCATAATTAAAAGCTAACATTTTAAACTAACATTTAAAATGTTTTAAGGTAACATTTAAATAAAAAGCTAACATTTCATTTAAAAGTGAAGGTTTTTAAGAATTTTAATTGCATTAAAATCTATTTAAAATTTTTTAAAAGCTTTGAGTTGTTTTAATACAAAAATGTGAAATATTAATTAAAATATTAAACTACACATTGAAAAGCGCTTCGCAAGTTTTGTTTATAATTATTGAAGATAAGTACTAAAAATATTCTACGAATTCTTATTAAATATAGTAAAATATTATTATAAATCACATTTCAAGAAATCTGTAACTTGTAACCACAGTGTGCATAAACATAAGACTGTACTAAAATTTAGTTTCTAAACATTGTGTAATCCAAACGCTAAGTTTTATCATAATCTTTTGAATGGGATAAAAGTAACAATATGTAAACATTGAATAAAATAGAGAACAGAACAATGAATTAAAAAACTCGTATTTCACGGAGAGTGTTCCAATATTAACGAACTACTTTTTCCAGAAGGCATTCTGTCAAAAACAATTTAATTATTCTTCCCACACTGGTGAGCTCCAGGTGATTCCTCAGAGGAGAATTCAGCGCCGCAAGAATCGCACTTGCTTCTCTCTTCACCAGCGTGTTTAAGCTTACGACGTTT
Organism: Caerostris darwini; assembly: GCA_021605075.1. NCBI lineage: Eukaryota > Metazoa > Arthropoda > Arachnida > Araneae > Araneidae > Caerostris > Caerostris darwini. The sequence continues at coordinate 24,556 of BPLQ01006644.1, read as the reverse complement.
GTTGGTAGGTAGTTGTTGTGTTGAAGAATTAATTTGACTCGTTGTTGGCCATATTGCTTCACAGTTCATTTGCCGTGTTGATCTTGAATCAGCACCTTCAGCCCTGTTACCAGATCGAGTAAGAGTTGCGCTCCTTTGCCGATGTTGGTAAAAAACATTTCTGCAACTATGAACCTCAAAAGGTGTAATATAAGCGTTGCAAAATTCACAATTTCTGATTTCCATACTTAATAAAAATATTCACTCACTAAAATCCAGTTAAGAAAAGAAAAGCTGATATATATTTCAACACAATTTAGTTATACATTCATTTAAAAATAACAGCAAACAATAATTTTCCCTCCACGCCCTTTATATACTTTGTTATATGTTTTATTTAGATCTTGACGTCAAATGAGACTTTACAAATTATAGCAATGAAGGACTAAAAAGAAATTAATTTGCAATTGTTAAATAAACTGTCTTGCAAGAACAATCATGTCCTACTAGAGCTAAATGACATGAGGCTAACATACTGAGCTTAGGACATGAGTTCACCTAATGTCCTAAGAGATTGTCTCTAAATACGAAGTAACTTGCTGAGCTAATGTAAAATTATATTTTTAAGTATAAAAATTTTCAATTGTACATTTTATTAAATGGGCCTGAATGGCTGAGTGGCTAGCTCTCTGGCGCTCGGTACCACAGGTTTCGGGTTCGAGTCCCGGCGATGCCATGGTTGTTTGTAGTGGTTCGGAATCCACTTTAAAAAGTAGGCCCCGGTCTAATATGACCGTAGAGCGCTGCGGGGGCATTGTTACTCCGCGTCCGTAGCTTATCTTCAAGTTACACGCGCCCCCTGGGTAATGCAAAGTGAGTACGTCTGTGCAGCGCTTGCCTTAAGGCATCAAAGACCAAGTTGTCTAAGTATTTTCCAGCTGCATTAGAAAGAAAAAAAAACATTTTATTAAATGTACAATTGAAATTCGATTGAATTCAGCTTCGAGTTTTGTCCCGATCTGTTACGAAAATGAACGCGTTGTAAACCAGACTGATCCGGAAATAACAAGTTATTAATCACGAGTTATATAATCCTATATATAAACTTTTTTGTTAATAAGGTATATCTTTTGGAAATAATGGGTAATAGAATATAATTTGTGGAAAAAGTGGAATAAATAATTATGCAGCATTGATTTTGGTTTTTGGATGACTGCTGATATGTTCGTCAATTGAGGACTTTGTGTTTTTAGAGCTGGTATTTAAGAAACCAACTAGGAATGCATCAAAGAAATAAACCGAGTAAATTTATAGAATTTTTAAAATTTAAGCCAACCACAATTCATAAATTTTGACTTCTGTACCACCCATTAAATAATAGCTATTACCCTGTCAAAACACATCTGTCAGCTTATAGTCCTAGCTGTATTTAAAGATGATATAGAAAAAAATTATCTTTTTAAGTAAGTATGCAAGCTGTAGGCAAGATCCGTGCAAGATCCTTCTCACCTTCCGCAGCAAGTAGCATCATCTCTTACATTTGCAACGCAAGCAATTCAGCAACAATCGCCTGGTCCAGTTGCAATTTTAAGAAATTCTTTAAAAAATAATTCAATTTTAAAGAATAAAAAAAATTACAATAGTGTGAAAACATAGCTGTTTTTCTTTTCTGTTTTACAGAGCATTAAATACATAGATCAGCCAGCAATTCATTTATTTTATTAGATAACTGACCAGGATCGCGAATTCTGCCCTTAAAGTTAATTTAAAGCATTAGTTGGTCATTTCATACTATTGCAAGATATGTGTTTCTTGTTGGTATCATTTCAAATTGTAAAAGTTGTAAATAATAAAAGGCATTTCAAGGTGAAGTAATATTTAAAAAGCGCGTCATTTCAATTTGCCCTTTCTAAATGATAAACTGATCCCCCTTTTAAATAATTGTCATGCAGAAATAAAATCAAATTTTTTCATGCATATACATGCATGTTTATATATTGCGCAGTCATGCATTGACAAATTTTTGCACATTTCATACGTATTTTACATCATTTACATATTTCATTATTTACATATTTCATGACTGTCTCATACGTACATACATATACAGAAAAACTCGTTTTTTTCTTACATAGATGAGAGATGATTTGTAAAAAAATCATCTTTAATTAAAACATTTTCTTGCATCCAGCACGATTATTAATGCAGATGTCCTTCCTATGGTCAAAAGACGGTCGATCTGTTTCTGCAGCTTAAATTCTAAAAAACAAGGAAGCTGCGATAGAACTCAAGTAGTCAACTCACTATCCATGCAGCGCCATCTTCAACATGAAGTCAATAATTGCAAGTACAGTAACATAACTTTATTCTTTACATGGTTGGCGTACAAACACTGTGCCACAGTTACCCGTGATTTTTAGAGAAAGAAGACACGTGATTGACAGCAATCGAATGAGTTCACGATCAAATTAATCCGCCATAAAGCTTGCATTGATCTGCGTCGATTCCATTTCGAGAAATATGTTCTCATTCCTTCTATGATGTTTTCAGGAACTCCAAACATGCCAGATATTTAGTGTGATTGACATTGTGCATCTCGTAATAAGTCTTCTGGTTTTCATCCCGTGAAAATGAATTTGATAAACAACTATGAATCAGTGACATCTTAGAAGTTTGCAGTTTGTTGCATTTCTAAGATCCGATCCGATAAAAAAAGGCCATTAATAGTAAGTAAAAAGTAAAGCTGTTTTACTTTACCTTAAACTATCATTAAAATTACATATTCTACTCAAATTATCTACATCTATTTTTGTTGATATCTAAAGCACAATTGTTAAGACTTTGTATACAGTTCTCATACACATAATTGTAACGAAGTAAAACAATGATTAATTTTTCAACAGTTTTCTCCAACCTACTAACTGCTTGATAGAGTACTCCTCACTGCAATTTTAGTATTCTATAACGCATTACTCTCCATGCATTAGTTTAAATCAAATTAAAAGGCTAAATAGATAATTTTATTTTAATATTTATTACAATCTACCACCTACAATTAATAGTTCTGAATAATATTTATTCTATTTTATTCAATAACAAGTAAGTTGCAGTTTATTAGTCACATATCTGAGAAACATCAATATTAGTTCTAAGACGCTTTGGAACTTGTTACAATTTTTAACGTACATGATGTTATAATGTTTCTTTAAAAATAGTATTTTAAGGAAAGAAACGGACACCACAAATGAGTTCTACTTTTTTTTTTTTTAGGTATGATAAATAATTTTTTTTTAGGTTTGGTGACATGTAGCAGGAGAGCAAATAACATATAAGAATATCAGATTTAGTTCTTTTCAATTTTTGGTTAATTCCCAAAAAATATTCTGACATTTTAAGATAATAATTAGAATTCAATAAATTTCATCTGAAGAATGGATGGTTATTTATTACTTACCGTCGTAGGAACCTTTAGGATAAAAATTGTCAACTAGTAGAACATAAGAGAAAATTGTCCCCAGAAAACCAAATATGAACTTTCTCCTTATGGGAACAATCTTCCACACTGTGAGACACATTTCTTCCTCAATGCAGGAAAGAAATTTCTGAGACGGATTGGGGAATAATTCTCGCGCTTTAGTTGAGAGCAACTTGGATGCCTCCGAAACTAGTGACGCGCAAACAGTGGTCACGAAAAAACATATAATGTGGTGCAAAAAAGGCATGCCATCAAATATGAAAATGATTCTAAGTGAAGGACAGACAAAATCGCGTAATATAAATCAATACTTATGAGTAAAATGTTGCAAAACATTAAAAAAGAAAGTTTTTTATCTATAAATTCGACCTTTTGTTTAATACATAAAAAAGATTTTAAAACCTCTTCGCTACTTAATCCAGAATGTTCATCAACACTTTTAGAGATTTTCAGAATATTTTTCCTTATTTGATAGCATACAAGAGAATAAAACACTGCAAATGACGATGCAGGAAATTCGTAAAATGCATGAAACAAAAATGTGATTATAATATTAAAAATATGTACGAACCATCTGTTATGGTCTGAATTTCCAAAATAGATTTTATAAATATTTAGAGGTGGCATGAAACGAAAAACAGCTATAAGGATCAATTGAAAAAGGCAATAAAAAAACAAAATGTACCCGAACAAAATAAAGTCGCGTTTTTCACTTTTTTGTACAGGATTCAAAATATAAACAATTCTTTTCATTTCAATCCACATTACTCCTATATGACAGCGAAACAGAAACTCAGTTACATTCTCCAAAACAATAACTGCAATAAATGCCGAATTCTTGTATAAAAAGTAATTTGTCGAAAGCAATGCGTAAACGAATAAACAAATAATTTGAGCATTGAAAGCTATGTTTATGATCCACATTGCAATTTTGAAATAGGTCTTGATACTTTTTGGAGAGTTGATGATAAAACTGCATCGGAATAGAAGAAAAATACTTTTATAGACGAAATTCATTTTTTTATTATATTTTTTTAGAAATTTTTTATATATTTCAAAGAATCAGAAATTTGTTTATTTCTATATTCATCAATCATAAACGAAATATTATTCAGATCGAATTTGCTTTTCCAATATAAAACAGTACGTAAGACTTTTGAATTTTAAAGACAACCACATAGCAGTGGCATTAAAACACATAAACAATGGTATGACAGATTGTTTTCATGAATACATTTTAATTATTAAACATCTTCGAAAACCTAAAACAAATTCAATTTTCTTATTCTGATATAATGAAGCTTATCCAGTTTTTTTAATTATTTTTAATTCCATTCAAATACACGTAAATGACAGAAAGTTCTATTAAAATACCTTCATATTTGTTCTAACTTAAATGTGCTTAATATAGTGGGAAATTAATCAAATGACAACAGCACAAAATTTGTAAGTAAAAATCGCATGATCTTATCCTGAACCCATTTCTGAAACATGAGAAAAATTTCTGCAGATCATTTGTGAAACCTGGTAGATGGGAATGAAATTATCATTGCAATATTTTTATGAACGTAAAGGATTATACACGCAAAAAAATCATTTGTTCGAAATAATGTTTTATTATTACGTTTTATAATACATTAGTATCCTTTATTTCATTTGAATAAAAGCTCCTCTGGAAAACCGATATTTTTTTATAAAAAAATATGTCTTATTATTATAATGGAAGTGTGTCGATGGTAACATATGCTTTTAAAAAAGAAGTATTTGTATTCGATTTTTAACAATTTAAAATTGTTTTTGTTTACCTCAGAATAATTCACGGAGGAACATTTTCAACAATTTGTTCGAAGTTAAAATTTATTCTTCTTCATTTAATTTATTTTTAACTTGAATTTTTACTTTCTAATAAAGGACGAGACTTCGAACAAAATATTGAATATATATTTCGTTTCAGTACAATTAAAATAAAATAATCAAATAATATAGTATCACAAGAAATATTTATTAAGAAATGCATTCTTTTAAAATCTAAAAGATCTTAACGAAATCATAATCTTTTCACCTATCTTAAAATATTACGTTTAAATTATAATTGCATAATAGTTTCCAAAATATACTAAACTGTGATGCTTTTATTCAGTCGTAAGAAACTTTCAAAACAAATCAGTTTTACACTTACATTTCTTTTATGCTTCTTAGAAATCATGAAAGCAATCTGCATAAATCGTTGCCTAAATTATTCTTGTAAATAATCAGAAATATTGATTTGAAAGGCTCAAAGGACTTTTACAGTACAATATTGATATTAAGGCAAAATTCATGAATTTGCGGGTCCTGATGAATGAGTGACTAGCCCTCTGGTGCTCAGGGACAAAGGTTTCGGGTTCAAGTCACGACCGTGACATGGATGTTTGCAGGGTTCGGAATCTACTAAACATTAGGTCCCTGTCTAATATTTCTGTTGGGCGTAAGGCTGATAACCCTATCCCACAAAAAGAGAAACATCTTTTGTCTCGAAGTCTGTCAGTAGGCAGCGGACTTTGCCAACTATGGGGCTGATACACTAATGATGATGATGATGATGATGATCATGAATTAGTAGAGATTTTAGATTTATGATCATATTCAGTTATCAATACTTCAAAAGATGCTTTATGACACATTATACAATCCATCACCAAATTATTGATTGTCTTAGATCAATCCTCTTTCTATGGCTTGCCACAAAATTAGCAAAATTCACTTGCAGTATACTATTAGTCTATGTACAAACAATACATTGTTTGAAAAAATAAACTGATGATTATTTATTGTTATGAATATAAAAACATTAATCTATTAATTAAAAAATAAAAGATATTCATTTATATTCGAGATTGATATCGAAAAATTCAAATGCGTGGAATATGAACATTATTCGCAAAATCAATCATCAATATAAATCGATGCATCTAAAAATAATTAGTAATGTACCAAATGGAATAACACAAACTATAATTTCTAAACGAAAATGGGAAGTATCAAAGACGTAAAACACTATACTGTATTATTAAAGATGAATTGACTAATAAAATGCAGTGATCAAAATTCTCTAGCGCAGCTCTAGTGTTCGATGTATTTTTTTGAGTCAAATCAAATCATCTAACACTTTCATCGCAAGGTTAAATTTCTTTTGTTCTAATTAAAATGAATTTCCCGTTTTTGAGTAATAAAATTGTTGAAAATCTTTATATTATTTAAAATAAAAACAACACTTAATCGACGGAACTGGGAAAAATGCACTCAAATATGCATGGCTTACGGTCGAATATTTTAAACTTTTTGCGCATTTCACTAAATATGTGCTCGGATATTTTTATGAAATTTCAATTTTAGAGAAAAGCATTCTCCAAATTTTTTATGCATGACATTGATTCAACGAAAATATTTCGTGAATGATTCCTTAATATTCTACATGTTGTTGTATTCGAACTCTTTATTCTTGGACCTAAACATTCACCACTACTACGAAAGATGTGTAGTCTATTCAGCATGATCTAGAGTGTGTTTAGAAATAACTACCACACCGTACACATATCAATCTACTTCCAACTTTAACGAGTATATTCAAGGCAGAAATGGAGAAGAAGAACTCATCTTTCTCCCCTCTATATCGAAATAAAAAATGATATTCCCCCCTAGAGATTTATATTACCAAATGCTAATATATGCAGGAATGCAGGCGGTTTGGCATTGTGTTTATGATTATATACTACATGTACATGTATTCCTAGCTATGTTCCAGATGTCTGAAGCCCGTACGTTAATTAAATCCTAAATACCCTACTAAGCTACCTAAACTGCTTCAAAAGATATTGTTAAACATGTCATTTACTCTACTGAAATTAAAAGTTTTCTTTCAAACTTGAAAGCAAATTTACTATTAAAGTACTATTCTATAAGGCATTCTTGTTCTACTATTTACTCTTTATACCATAATTAGGGGTTATCAATACTTGAAGTTCATAATCAACCACCTAATTTTGGAAGTTAGATTTTTATCTGTAATTAGCTCCAGGTAAAACCTAATTCCTTAAAATTACTTTTAAAATATAAATGTAATCTGGCTCTATTATTTCGTTGGCGACTTGACTATTTTAATAGAGAAATGAACTGAAGGAATTATCAGGCAGAATTTTGTATGATTGTAAGCAAATTCTTCAAATCATTATGAAAATCGTGAATGTTTTGATTGCAACAAATATATATTTTTCTTGAGAAGTAAATATATTTACGAAGATTTTAAAAAATGACTGAAAATAGCGTCTCGACCTCGAATGAAAATACCTTTTTTGTGTGACGGGTGTGGAAAAAGATTATCTGAAAAAAGAAAATTGGAACAGCACGCGCTCTGCCACTCAGGATCGAAGCCTCATCAGTGCCACGTATGCGATAAAAAATTTCTGAGAAAGAGTGACTTGAATAAGCATTTGCTAATACATGATGGTATAAAATCACACAAATGCAAAATATGTGAACGAGGCTTTGTTCAGAAGGTCAGTCTGCAACGTCACATGCGTACTCACACGAAAGAGAAGCCTGAGAAATGCTATTTGTGTGGAAAAGCTTTTGCCTCTAAATCAAATTTGAGACAACATTTGAGAACACACACGAAAGAAAAGCCGTTTTCCTGTGAGTTATGCAATGCTGAATTTTCGCAGAAGAATAATTTGCAAAGACATTATCGCGTCCATACCGAAGAAAGGCCACATGTATGTGACGTTTGTCAGAAGGGATTTTCTGATAAAAGGAAATTAGAAACTCATCTGCTTACCCACACCAAAGAGAAACCCTATGTATGTGATTCATGTCAAAAAAAGTTTTCCCAAAAGGGGAATTTATCTCGTCATATAAAAACCCACAGAAAATAAAAATAGTAAAATTTTCGTTTTCCATAGAAAATGGGATTTTAATGACAAATACGGGAAGACGTCAGTATTCGTAGGCATTTAAGTGCACTTATTTTGTTATTGTCAAAATTTTATTGTGAATTATCACAATTTTTAAATATAATTGTGACTTTTTATTGAATTGATATGTTCCTCTTTTTAAGAATTAAAAATATTTTTACTTCATACTATGGAATCTTGAGTGGACTGAAGTAACCTTAATACAGTTACTGTTACCTTTAATACTTAATACCTGTTATTTTATTATAGAAAGGATCAATAAAAACCTATACAGTTCTCCTCTATTATTGGATAATTCTGCAATGAACGAAAAGGGCATTGTATATAAAGAAGAAATGAATTTTGGGAACTCAATTTATTATTATTACTCAAGACTGTATGCGTATGTTTTAATAAAATTGACAATTGTAATAAGAATTTTAAAATAGTATGCATTATTGTCGTCTTAAACTTAAGCTTTTTATAATATAGGATATTTAATTTTAGTGTTGCTTAATTATTTTCCATTTGAATGTTTTTATGTATAATTGATTTATTAAATAAATTTAAAATATTTGAAATGGCAATTTTACAAAAAAAAATTTCATAAATGTTTATTCTGTGACAACAGATTTATTTCATAATTCGTACGAGTCGCTTCAAAAGACATTATATAATGTGCAGAATAATGTGTATTGCTGGATAAGTTTTGATTGTCTACGAAATTTCAATTGGAATTTTATTTGTAATCAAATGTTGAAAGAAAACAATTATTGAAATAAATCTTATATTTAATTTTTTTCAGCTATTTTTGTCATTATTAATGTTGATAAAATTTCATTCATGCGAAACAAAAGCTTCTTCACTTAGCTCTATGTGTAGAAAGAATGTTAACGATTTGTGCTTGAAACAGCTGAAAAGTATGGGACACAGTGCCACTGTTTTTGCTATTCATTTATAAATGATTTCCTTACCTTGTTCGTATATGTGGTTCTTGCAATTTCCATCTTGTGAAATGGATTATGGTGGGCATTAAGCAGCTTTATGTTGGGAAAGAAATTTATTTTATGATCTGAAAGAAAACAATGCAGGTTTTACAGGGCCAAAAGGAAACTCATGCAACCAAGTAAAATAGGATGAGTGCGCGTGCGGGATTCACATTCCTTGTAGATGTCAAACCGGTACCTAAAGTAATTGCATCTTATTTTGCACAAACAGGGATAATTGAACCAGGCAGCTTAAACAGCATTTTCATCACAAAACTCTAATTGTAAACTTTTTTACAAAGCGTGTTTTCATTCCGAATGCTTTTTTCTTTCCAACTTAAATAAAAAAATCAAATCTGTACTTTATACTTGCCTCCTGTATTATAATATGCGAATTTTTTGAATTACTAATATGTAGGTTATTTTATCTTCAAATAGTTGAGCAAAATCGTTGTTCTATTAGATTTTTAATAAAAATGTAAACCTTACTCCTGCACATACTTTAACCCATTTAACTGCTTCAGTCAAACATATTGTCCGCACCATTTCAGCCGAGACTTTTTCCCCAAATGCAACATGTTTGCAAAATCAAGAGTTTTACAGCAGTAATCTTTTCCCAATACAACTGAATATGGAATCAAGAAATTTTCGAACGATTTATCATATGATCTCAAGTAAACAAAAAAATCTTCTGACAAATATCAAAACCTGTAAAACTTTTTGAATAAAAGAAGTGAGAAATTTGACACTATTATACGAATAAATGTTTCTCCAGGGGGAGTCCAGCATCTTATAGCAAAAAAAAAAGTTTCATTTCAATCATGAATACGGTTGTCTCGTGCATTATGGATCGAATTCAGAAAATAGCTTTTTCATCTCAAAATGTGTAACATCACGAGTATGTAACATTTGCGCTTTTGCTAACGATTATTGCAAAATCTACAATGTTATAAAAAATATACGAAAGGAAAACCTCTATACTAACAGCAGTAAATTAGTATAAACACTACACATCCCCAATCCAATCTATTTGTATTTCATTTCATCGACTTGTCTTCAACAAAGATTCATTTTTATAATCTACAACATGACTCGAGGTAGCAAAATAATGACCACAAATCTTGTTAAAAATTATAATCAAAAGAACATTTAATTCTTAATAAATATTAAATAACACATTGCTCAATGGTTAACATCCCCAAAGATTATCCCCCAGCTCGGATGATTTCAAAGTGAAACAAGGCACTAAATTGATTGGATTATATCATCTAATTGCTTTAACTTCCAGATTAAATCAAATTAATTCCTCAGAATTATCTCATGGTTAATTTTGATATCATTAATCAAGACTTTTTCATTTGATGATTAAGTTACTGGTTTTTAATTTTTAATTCTAAAAATATTGAAACTAAGAACATAGCGTTTATTCTGCATTTGAATTTTTGCTAATCTTCAAAAGGAAAGGCAGGCTGGAGAGATTATTTTATGTTTAAAATATTCTTCAAAGACGCATCCACAAATACTTTCATCAGGAACGAGATTTTTTTTTATGGAATGGAACGACCTTGCGGAGATGAAAATTTTGTCTACTTCCTGCGTAGAGTAAGGTTGCGTTGCAGGTTCCCTTCCCACTTTTAAATTATTTGTTTATTTTGTGGTACAAAAATATGTACAGTCCAGACTACTGATTTTACGCGGTCTTATTTTGTGCGATTTTTTTACTGAAAAAATTATGAATAAAAGTTAATTCAAAAATGTAATAAAAAAACCCTACAGAGGACTATGAAAATAACGTGATATTAAAAAAAAATCCAACAGATGACCCACGTGATGTTATATCATCCCATCCATCAGTCTTGTAAAGCGTATTTTTGGCTGTTTCAGTACTTTCAACAACTTCCTGTCAAAGGAACTATGATGTTTTCTAAACATGTAAGGGTGATTAGTTTCTAAACGGCTCTTCAATTTCATTATCATATACTCTGGTAAACATACATAATATATATATATATGAAATTTAAAAATTTAATTCCGAAACACCATATATGTTAGAAAATGATGTGGAGTCTTAGCTAGCTGAATGCAAAATTTCAAAGAATCTATCGAGTTCTCCATCCCCTCAATGCAAATGTGTTTTTTAACTTTGTTTTGCCAAGAAATTCTTTGTTTATGTATGTTTATATTTATAACCACAGACTACCTTTCAGTGTTACTCTTTAATTTTCGATAAATTTTTATGAACTCTCCTTTTACCTACAGTGGGTACAAAAAGTATTTGTACACATACAGTTTTGTTTACAATTCATGCAAAAAAATGCATTAAAAAGTACAAAAATGGGCATTTTAAAAACACAATAACCTTATTCATCTAAACTAATTTTAAAAAATACAATAATACAAGTAAAAAAAAAAAATTTTGCAATAAAATTAAAATATCTTACGTCAAAAAAGTATTTGCACACTCAACTCAACTTTAGAAAGTTTGTATTTTTTTGCTAATTATTTGATAGTCATACCACAGTAAATAACATATAAGTAAGACGACTATAAAGGGAGGTAGTGTCGATACTTTATCAGTTGATTGGTGATTTCAATTTGTGATGGCACCTAAGAAATCTGAATTGGCAATCTCCTTGCGAGAAAAAAAAATTTCTTTTCGTGAAAATGGCATAAGTTAGCGAGAAATACGTAAAAAAGTAAATGTTTGCTTTTCTACTGTTAGGTACATTATAAAACGTCACAAAGAAAGAGAATCTACATCAAATAATTTGCGTTCTGGACGCCCAAAGAAACTTTCACAGCGAATTAAGCGAAAAATTATAAGAGAGGCATCAAAAAATCCATTTGTTAGTGCGATAACATTAGCCAATGATGTCGTTTCAACATCTGGAGTTCAAATTAGTGCCCAAAGTATTCGAAATGTCCTGCACGATGCACAAATTTATGGGAGATCTCCAAGGAAAAAACCTTTTATAAATGAACGAAATAGACTCAAGGGACTCGAATTCGCTAAGAAATATATCAATAAGCCAATTGATTTCTGGAAAAATGTCATATTCTCCGACGAGAGTAAGTTCAATATCTTTAAATCAGATGGCAGCAAATTAGTTTGGAGAAAGCCTTGCACTGCTTTCCATATTAAAAATGTATTACCTACAGTTAAACAGAGGAGGCTCTGTTGTGGTTTGAGGGTGTATGGCTAGCAAAGGAGTTGGTAGTTTGTGTTTCGTTGATGGGAATATGACAGCTCGAACCTATATTGATGTGTTGCGAGATAACTTGCCACAAACTGCAATAAAATTGGGTATCAGTAATTCATACTATTTTCAGCAAGACAATGACCCCAAGCACACTGCCGGTATAACACGAATGTGGTTGCTTTATAATGTACCCAGAAGACTTGCTACTCCACCACAATCACGAGACTTAAATCCTTTGGAAAATTTCTGGAATTCTTTGGATTTAAAAGTAAGAAAAAGAAAGATTTCAAGCAAATCTGCACTTAAACGAGCTTTTATTGAAGAGTGGTCAAATATTGACTCTACTGTTACAGAAAATTTAATTAAATCAATGCCAGCAAGATTGCAAGCAGTAATGGATGCTAATGGAATGCATACTAAATATTAGTTATTTGAAATTTTCTTATATATTATATTTCTTTTGTATTCATGCGGGTGTGCAAATACTTTTTTGACACGAGATATTTTAATTTTATTGCAAAAAAAAATTGTTATTTATATTATTGTATTTTTTCAGTTTAATTTAGGTGATTAAACTTATTCTACTTTGGCAATACCAATTTTTGTATTTCTTAATGCTTAATTTTATGATTTGCAAGCAAAAATGTAAGTGTGCAAATATTTTTGTACCCACTGTACCATTGTCACTTTGATTATAAAGGTGGTTTATAAATAAAGGGTTTTTAAGGGTCTTATAAAGGTGGTTTATCAATAATCAACACTTTAGGAAAGTAATTTGCAATACTCTTTGGTTCGATTTAGCTTCTCAGTAACGAATCCAATGCGTGAATTGGGGTAGTACAAAAAGTGTCCCAAAACAGCCATTGATAGTATGGATGCGTAAACTTAATGAAAAATTTTGAATTAATTTTTCAAAAACCTCTTTCTTAATATAAACCATTACTTTCGGACAGTTTTAACTGGGATACCGAGAACAGAGATGATTTTTTTTATCATTAACAACATTTGATGCATCAGTTTATTTAATAATGTAATCAGTAGTTTAAGCAGAACCTTTAATAATCGTAATTTTATTCTTAACAAAAATACATCGCTATTAAATATTTACTTTTCTACTCTTTTCGCATAATATAGCTATTTAGTCTGTCATAGAAAATTATTCTTTTTTCTTATTGAAACAAAACTCGCTTAAAAAATGCCACTTTATTTATTTAGGAAACAATTTGTTATAAAATTTAATTATAAGGTGCAAATCTTATAATTAAATTTTATATGATTTGTTATAAATGAGCCAGGAGTAGGTGTTATAAATGAAAAGCGACACCCTTTTATCAACACGAAAAAAAGGCATCATTTTCTTTAAATTTCATGTGCTAGAGATAGTAAATTCTGGAATCTTCCGGCGGATTAATGAAATTCAGCACGAGCATCACTAAATGAGAAACGATTTATTAACAAGTAGTTTGTAGCGTCATGCGTTACTAAAATCAGTTGTTGTAGACATGAGTTATTTCATCTCATCGAAATTGCGAGCTTTTTCCTAAAACGCATATTAAAGAAACTCCAAAAAACTTGGTTGAATCCTTGGAGTTTTCCATCATGTTAATGCAATTGTGCTCTTTGAGCTTTTAGTTTTGCCAAATGATTCGGTTTGTCTCTGTGGGTGGGTTTGTGTATTTTTAACTACAGGCTGACATTCAGTGTTACCCTTTAAAATTCTATTATTTTTAAGAGTTCTCATTTTACCAAACATTGTCACTTTGATTTTTAATGTTTTTTAACAAACTATGATCTCTTATTAATCATCTCCCATTTAGCAAAGTAATTCGCGAAATTCTCTTACTATCTTTACTAAGAAAGTACATAATTAATATTATTCTCTTATTCTTAATATCTTTACTAGTAGTAAGATGCATGATAATTGGTAGTACAAAAAGAGTACCAAAGTACTACTGTTAGTCTGGATACATGAATTTCACAAACAAATTTGAAAACAATTTTTGGACAATGCTCTCTCTCAATATAAAACATTAATTTTTAAGTTTTAGGTGGGGTAACGAATACAGATAACAGGAGATGTTTTTATTAATGACAACATGTAATGCACAAATATATGTTTATGCAGTATTTTTAGTCTTCACAGATTTATTGACAACAATAACATATCACCAGGAAATATTTATTTATTTTTTTCCCTATCGCGTACTATAGTTATTTATAGTCATAAAAAATCCGCAATGAAATTTAAATAATGAGAGTTCATAGTTTTTAAAAGAGGAAGTTTTGCAGATTTAGGGTGTAATCTGGGATGTTATCTCATTCGAGAGGAAATTTAACAAAGAATTTTGAAAAGAAAGAGGCCCTCCCCCCGAAAAAAAGAAACTGAAAAAAATAGATATTTGATTTCTTCTAAAAATGAATTTTAAAATTATTTATGAGACCACAAACTGATAAACAGCACTGTTTAAATAGAATTCGATTGTAAATTAGACCAAATATGCGTAGATAAATTAAAGCAACAGCATATTAAATCAAAACCAAAAGATCATGATCTTTATACAAGCCAATTATCGAAAAAAATCAAATGGAAAAGAGCATGTTCATTTTTGGCTTGACTTGGCTTTGTGATTAATGCTCGCGTTAGCTGATTTATCTCAATTTATCCAATTACTCTTGGGAAGAAATCAGAAAAAAAAATACAAATAAAAACAGATTTTCGGATAATCAGTCGACTTTAACTCATTTCAAAATATTTTTGGCCAAATCATTCATCAATCTAAATCAAAACATCTAAAGTTATTAGTATATCATTTATAATCGATTTACAAAATATAATCATATTTGATCTAAATTCTATGTATGGATAAGATTGATCAAAGACATAAAACTCAATAGAAACCAAATTTTACTATAGTAAAAAAAAATAATAATATACAGTAATCAAAATCACTTAGCATTCTATAAATACTGAATATGATCTCTAAGTCAAAGCAAGTCTTTTGATATTTTCCAAGCGAGATTGGTAGTGTAAAATTCTATTGCTATATTTAAGGCTGAACTTTAAAAACCCTTAATAAATAAAACTTTTCGAAATACCTTGATAGATTAACCGAAAGAGAACACTCAACCGACGGGCCTGAATTAAATGCGGTCATATATGTATCCAGATAATATAACTTATTATTGAAATATACATTTATTTTTTTACGGAAAAGGTAATCGATAATATAGCTTAAGTAAATAAATGATCTAACGAACATTGAAACTTTAAAATATTTTCAATAAAATAAATTTTAATTTTCTACAAAGTTCCTATAGTTTTTTTTTTCTAATGCAGCTGGCAAACACAGACAGCTTGGTCTTGGATGCCTTAAGGAAAGTGCTTCACAGACGTACTCACTTTGCATTACCCAGGGGGCGCGTGTAACTGGAAGATAAGCCACGGACGCGGAGTAACAACGCCCCCGCAGCGCTCTACGATCCTATTAGACCGGGACCTACTTTTTAAAGTGGATTCCGAACCACTACAAACAATCATGGCACCGCCGGGACTCGAACCCGAAACCTGTGGTACCGAGCGCCAGAGCGCTAGCCACTCGGCCATTCAGGCCCAAGTTCCTATAGTGGAATGCTGCATTTTGTAACAGTAAAAAAATGTTGTATATGTATAAAAATGTTATGTTGGGATAAGATTTATTTTCTAAATATAAGAGTAAAGCGATTTTATTTAATCATTATTATTTTAGCATAAACAGACCCCAACGAACTAAAGGGATTTTTAAATTCGGCAGAAAATTAATAATAGTACAAATAATGCATTTTTTAATAATAATATAAAAATGGCCCCTTTTCTTATTTTAGTAGATACATGAGGGCATATATCATATTTTTATCCTCATCCAACCAACCTTACATATTTTTTTATATCCGACATAATCAAAAGTTTTTGTAATAGCAGTAGTAGGAATGACAAATGTAAAATTCAATGGTAAACTTCTTGTAGAAATTCAATCCTAAAACATTTTTGATCCCCCCTGTGATCTGGGTAATTAAGAATATGCTTAAATTAAACGCTATAATAATTATTATATTAATTATAATCTTTTATCATAAATATTCATAGATAGAATTAACGCTGATACATATCCTCAAATTATGAATTTTGTACTTCCGAACATTCAGCAAATTTTCACGAATTGATTATAAGGTAAGTCACTGTGAGGCCGCCTCTGTTCTGTTACTTAACTTTCATGCCACATCAGAGGTAAAAATCCCTCGAATCTCAGAAACTTTCACCAATTTTCTGTAAGATTCAGATTTTACTTGGAATTTATCTCTACTAAACCATATTTCGAAGAATTACTTTTTCAAATATAGAAGCATTACGTTTCTTTTTATTTGGTGGCAATTTGAAAGTTAAGATAATGAAGTGAACTGAAGTAAATTTGTTATCAGTCAGAAAGGATACACGAGTGTATTTAAAAGAATCATTTTCGTACCAATGTAAAAATCGCGTTATTTCTTTGTATTAAATAAACATTTTTTTTTTATCCTGTGAATCGAGGACTAAAAGCAATGGCGGCACTTGGAGGCTCAACTGCAGAGAATAGTTCACTTTTGTGTGGTGTTTGTGGAAAACGATTTTCTGAGAAACGGAAGTTGACTCTGCATTTACTTTGCCATTCAGGAGTAAAGCCTCACTTGTGTGACGTGTGCAATAAAAAATTTCTTAGTAAAAGTAATTTTAAGACGCACTTATTAATTCACGAGGGACAGAAATCGCACGAGTGTGATAGATGTGGGAAAACGTTTAGTCGAAAGGGTAATCTTAAACATCATATGATTACTCATACGAATGAAAAGCCTCATGTGTGCTCTCTGTGTGGAAAGGCTTTTGGACAACCATCATCTTTAAAGCGACACCTGAGGCCTCACACGAAAGAGAAGCCTTATTCGTGTGAATTGTGTAATAAGGCATTTTCTCAGAAGTTTACTTTACAAACCCATTACCGCGTTCATACAGAAGAAAAACCATACCTGTGCGAAGTATGTCTGAAAGGGTTTTCCTTAAAAAGTAATTTAACTGTTCATTTGCTTCTTCATTCGGCAGAAAAGCCCTTTGGATGTGATGTATGTCCTAAACGATTTTCTTATAAGAGCTCTTTATTAAAACATGCAAAAACTCATTCAAAACAAAGATGTAAAAGTTCTTCATGAAAGCATTTCTTCAAAATAGACTTTGTATTTTAAAAATGAGATTCATGGTTAATTTTACTTTCACAACAAATACGGATATATTAATTATTCGTATGCATTTCATCTCGTGTGATGTTTCAAAATTTTGTGGATAAACGTTATTTTTTATCTTTATGTATCAAGATTAATGTTTTTTTATTTTTTATTTTTTTTTACTGTTCAATACGAATTACAGAAAGTATTTTTGCTTTCTAAGGTGTGTGAATGATTACGAATGAACGATGTGCAGCTTTTTCTGCATAAAGCTTTCTAAGCCATATTTGTAGAATTATGTTTTATTATAATTTTAGCAGTTTTTTATTGAATATCCTTTTAAAAATCATTAATTAATATGCGAAATCTTATGCATATATTTCTATTTTTATTATGTATATAAAGGAATTTTTAAACTTAACTTTAATTTTAGTAATATAACAGTTTTGATTTTATTATTCACTATTTTTAAAATTAGATTTTAATCAATTAATAGCTTATATGTATTACTATTAGATGTTTGTTAAGGTATATATTATATACATAGTATTTGTATAAATATGAACTAATAATTTATTTTTCGAGTAATTCCTTTAAATTATTGGACTAATCTTTTTAGAGGACATCTTAAAATTTTCTGATGAAATAGTATATTTTCACCTCATTATTACAAATTGTATTACTTTAAAGTTGTATAAAAATATTTTATTTAAAGACATTTATTCATTTTTTCGTCCTATATTTTTTTAGTGTTTGTTAAAATGCTTTCAATGGAAATTACAACTGATTCACTTGTTTGTGTGAAAAGTGCGATTTCTGCATTAAAAGCTTGGATGTTTACTGCCAAAAAACATTGTTTTACCTTATCTTCGTAAACTTGATTTACTTCTTATCTGAATATGCACAATACACGTCCCAAAAAACGTGGGTGCAGAAAATTACCCTGAACGTAGTAATGTGTAATGATGCATTCAGTTCATGTAACCTTTGGTGAAGTTAAATTTTAAAACTTAGACATTTCATAGTATCAATACACCTAGATCTGAATTTTGATATATGGATAAAGTTTTTGAAATGAATCGAATAAAAAAATTAATAAAGATTATAATAAAGATCAATTAATGAATAATCATATCTAGCTAATTCTTTATTAATTTGATTTAAAGTTACTATTAGAGATTATTTCTTAAAATCCTTTTGTTTATTTTTTCTTTTAATAACAGCTTTATCTTAATGTATAAAACTTATTTCAGGAGACTGTTTCTAATTAATAGCGTAGTGATAGTATTTCTACATCACTGTTTATAATATGAAAAACATAATGATTCAAAATGAAAATAATGTGATGAAAAACACCTGCCAATTTTATGAATAACGGCATCCACAAAACAATTTGTACGCAACGACAAATACGGGAAGGTTGATTTATTCATATACATTTTAATTTCATGTATTGTTTTTAAAATTTTATTTTTAAATGTTCATCTTTTTTTTCATAAATATTACTTCTTACTTGAATGATATGTGCGGCCTATTAGATATCTAAGATTTACTTAAATTATTGAACGTTGTGCTGACGAAACAACGCTTTGTTATCTAAATTATCTTAAATTTATACAATAAATACTATGCATCTGTTACCGAACAATTTGGAAATGACTCGACAACGATTTGTACAGAATGCAGAAATGAATTTATATATAATTTGATTATTTTTTTGTATTTATATGCATTAAAAGAATAAAATTTATTTTATGAATCTTAAAATTGTACTTTTATGTGTATAAATGTATTTTAAATTTAAGCATTCTTTTTACATTATAATATATTTAAATTTATAGTTTCCTATATTTTAAATTGGGTTTTAATAATTTAAAAATTTAACTATACTTTGTTTATAATCTTGCAGTATTTAAAATGGGAATTATATACTAGTAGAATGGGCCTGAATAGCCGAGTGTCTAGCGCTTTGGCACTCGGTACCACAAGTTTCGGGTTCGAGTCCCGGCGGTGCCATGGATGTTTGTAGTGGTTCAGGATCCACTTTAAACCGTAGGTCCCGGTATAACACAATCGTAGAGCGTTGTGGAGAGTGACATATTAAAAATAAGGAAAAAACTAACTGTTCATATATATAGTGATTAGGGATTATAGTCCTTGTTGCTTCACATCCCCATATACCACTTCATTCATCATACTAGTAGAATTTCATAGAGGTACTGTTTTTGTTTTGTTCTCTAATAATACCTGTATTTAATGTGTTGGACGCTTCCTTAAAAATGACATTTTCTAATGTGTAACAAAACATTGTACTTTTGTATGAGTAAATTACGGCTGTTTGTGATGAAATGTAACATAAATATTTAGAATAAACTTATTTTTCACTATTTTTTCATTGTCGGTTAACTTCTATTAATGGTTAAATTAGATAAGTATTTCGCACAGGTAGGTAAAATCTTAACAAATAATAAATCTTGATAGTAAATATTAATCTTCAATATTAATTTAAAATATGAACGTAATACCACAATATTTCTATGTTTTTATCAGTGATATTTTTTTCTGTATATGTGTTTCTTGCATTTGTCAGGGAGCGAAATGAGTTATTGGTATTTTATGCACTTCTTTTGAATCTCCCTGACCCACTTATAGCCATTCATTTAGTGAAGTTAGTCGGTTTGGGATGTAAGGGATTTTAGGAGAAGGCTTTAGAAAAAGACAAGTGAAGAATGAGGATTAAATGTGTGGGATTCAAATCCTTTGCAGGGCTTAAAAAATTTGAATCATTAATTACAAAAAACAGGAACAATTTGTTTAGGAACTTTATGACAACATATTTTTATTGCAAAAGGAGATTATTGGAAAATACATAACAGCTAAACATTTTTATCTTTCTACTCTACAAACTCCAGTGAAAAAAATTTCTCGCATAATTTTTACGGAAGTCAATTAAAAAGCAACTCCTTATTCGACCTTTAAAATTTAGCAAAATACAACGAAACGCAGACCCTACATTATCATCACAACTCAGTGGTTACCAAATTTCTTTTTTCTGAAGAGCATTTCAACATATAATCGTTGTTTGGTGTTTAAAATAAAAATTCTAATATAAAATAAAATTAGAATACATAAGGTGATTTTGGATTCATATTATATATGAATTTAACATCAAACATAAAGGTATAGGCTTTTTCCTCTTTAAATAGTAATTAAATTGGGTCATAAATTCGTTTTTTAATTGAAATATAAACATTATATACACACGTTTCCTACTCATACAGCTGAATGTTCCTCTAGGTTTATCGCCTCTAAAATTTCAAGTTCAGAAATTCCCCCTCACATAACATTTTTTGTCTATTCAAATCTATGCAGTGGTAGTCTTCTTCTTCCCATGCAGTCAATATTCAAGAAGAAAGCATTCATGGGAAACTCTCAAATCATTCAGCTTAAAGTAATCCATTCTTCTAAAGAACATCAAAACCTGTCTAAAATTATGAAGCGAAGTATGAAGTTCCTTTTTACAATTTTAAATTCAAACGACAGAAATTGCACAACACCATGCCCGCCAAAGCAGCTGAATACGTCATCTTATAGCATAAAAAACGAAATTCTCATTATAATAGCAAATACTTCTGTCGCGTGAACTATGGATAAATAACGAAAAACAGCGGTTTTTCTCAAAAGGTTTAATATCTCAGTTTAAATTCCAATATTGGAAAAACTATTTTGAAAAGTGCTAGTTACAATGAAAAAATTAACAATGTTAACGATACAAAACAGAAACGTCTTTCTAACACCAATAAACTCTTTTGTATACAGTACACATTTATTTGACTGATTCACGCATTCAATCCAAACTATTGTGATATCATTTTAATAAATCCATTTCCAACATAGCTACCATTATTACATTCTTCACCATAACTCAAGGTATAGGATAATCACAGTAAGTGTGTTCTTCCATTTATCGTATTTATCAATTACTAGATTTATCCCACAACATATTGCTGAACATATACGAAGAATATCTCGCAGTTTGGACCCTCCCAATTCTATATATTAAAAAAATTCCAACTATAAATTAAAAAAATATATATATAAATCAAGCCCCCAGATGAAGCCTGATACTAACAATCAAGCATACAGAAAGTGACTGCTGTTAAATTAAAAGTACAATTTACAATTAATTCGTATTTTTTTATCTAGAACACACTTAAAGAATAATAAATTCACAGAAAAACTTAAACTGTTAAATGTTGAAATTATTATTTTACATTGAAATATCATACATACAAACATCCATAAATGTCTATATATCCATCTCTCTCTCTCTCATATACACTGAAGTGACAAAAGTCATGGGATAGCAATATGCAAATTTTCAGATGGCAGTAGGATCGCGTAGAACAGGTATAAATGCGCAGTGCTTTCGCAGAGCTTTCATTTCTGTTCAAGTTATTCATGTGAAGAGGTTTTGACGTGATGATGACCGCACGACGGGAATTAACAGACTTTGAAAGCGGAATGTTAGTTGGAGCTAGACGCATGGGTCATGCCATTTCGGAAATTGTTAGGGAATTCAACATTCCCAGATCCACTGTGTCAAGAGAGTGCCGAGAGTGTGAAATTTCAGACATAACATCCCACCATGGACAGCGCAGTGGTCGACCGCCTGCACTTAACGGCCGAGACCGGCGACGTCTGCAAAGAGTCGTAAATTCTAACCGACAAGCAACACTGCGTCAAATAACCGCAGAAATCAATGTGGGACGTACAAGGGACTTGTCTGTTAGAACTGTGCGGAGAAATTTGGCTTTGTTGGGCTATTCCAGCAGAAGACCGACTCGAGTGGCTTTACTGACAGAACGACATCGCTTGCAGCGACTCTCGTGGGCACGTGAGCATATCGGTTGGTCCCTAGATGAATGGAAAACCGTGGCCTGGTCCGATGAGTCACGATTTCAGTTGGTAAGAGCTGATGGTAGGGTTCGAATGTGGTGCAGACCCCAGGAAGCCATGGACCCAAACTGTCAGCAAGGCACTGTTGAAGCTGGTGGTGGCTCCGTAATGGTGTGGGCTGTTTTTTCATGGCATGGACTTGGTCCTCTGGTGCGACTGTGACAAAATGTGAACAGTGATTGGAAATGCTTATGTTCAGCTACTTGGAGATCACTTGCAGCCATTCATGGACTTAATGTACCCAAACAACGATGGGATTTTTATGGATGACAATGAGTCATGTCACCGGGCCACAACTGTTCACGATTGGTTTGAAGAACATTCTGGACAATTCCAACGAATGATCTGGCCACCTAGATCGCCCGACATGAATCCCATCGAGCATTTATGGGACATCCTCGAGAGGTCTGTTCGTGCCCAAAATCCTGCACCATCAACGCTTTCACAATTATGGACGTCTATCGAGACAGCATGGCTCAATATTCCTGCAGAAGACTTCCAACGACTTGTTGAGTCCATGCCACGTCGAGTTGCTGCACTTCGCCGGGCGAAAGGAGGGCCGACACGATATTAAGAGGTATCCCATGACTTTTGTAACTTCAGTGTATATATAATATATATATATATATATATATATATATATATATATATGTGTGTGTGTGTGTGTGTATCATTACTTTTACTTTATAATAAATTGTAGTTACTTTTCGTAGTATTATTGCAAATATTGTATGAATTTATAACGAAAAATTATAAAGTAAATCGCCAATTTTGGCCTTGTATAACAATTCTTAAGAACAAATTATAATATTATTAAATAATAAATGAACAAACTATAATATTATAAAATAATAAACGAACAAACTATAATATTATAAAATAATAAACCAGTAAATTATAATACTATAAAATAATAAACGACCAAAAATTAATATTAAAAAAATATAAACATAAATCAACTTTAAAAAGTTTAGTATTTTAGGTAAAAAAATTTCTGTAAACTAATAAAAATTTGTTAATGTTATATATTAATCAAA
Source organism: Caerostris darwini (assembly GCA_021605075.1). NCBI lineage: Eukaryota > Metazoa > Arthropoda > Arachnida > Araneae > Araneidae > Caerostris > Caerostris darwini. The sequence continues at coordinate 763 of BPLQ01006644.1, read as the reverse complement.
AATGAAATAAATATAAACCTACGAAATTTTTACTACCTTTATTTGAGAAATGTGTAATATTATTTCACTATTATCAATTTTGTAAGCAAAAGTATAGATTAATTTAAATCATAGTTATTAAAATTCAATTCAATTATAGCTTAATTAAAATTATTGTATACATATTTGTATGTACATCGGTAATTTATACGAATAAACAATTGTTGTGAATAATTATTTATTAATACCAAATATTATAAGATGTATGACCATATTAGATCATACTGCATTTATGAAAGGTATAACGTTAACACTCTGGCACTCGGTATGCCCACAGATTTCGGGAGGTTCCATGGATGCTTGCAATTTTTCGGAATCCACTTTAAACCTTAGGTCCCGCCCTAAAATAACCGTAGAGAGTTGAGCGTAGGGCTAACAACCGTACCCCGTAAAAAGATAACATCTTCTGTCACGAATTCTGACAGTAAGCAGACGGCCTTGGCCCACCATAGGGCTGCTGCGCCACTGACGATGATGTTGATGATGGCTACATTATGATTTATGAATACATTCATGTATGTTATCTTTGCAAGTAGGTATGCACGCTCTTGTATCTCTGCATATTGGTCGGTTTGTGTGTAGGCATACGCCCTTTACATAGATTTCTGACTTCATGTATGTAAATTTATTGACAGAAATACATTTCTTTTTTCAAATGTTTATCTGTCTGTGTTCGTTTATGTATGCATGTCCATGTATCAGATTTCTTTATGTGTATGTATAA
>BPLQ01006642.1:417087-449567 GCA_021605075.1 Caerostris darwini | reverse complement strand
TAACAGTGGGATCACTGGTATTAGGCCGTTTAGCTAAATTTTTTCTTCGCTTTTGTGTGACCTTAAGTTTTTTCTTTTTAGTAGGAGTAGTCGCTTGAATCTTCACGTCTCACGCTTCGGTGGGAAGGAGCCTTTATTCAACTTAGTGGAATTAACACACAAGGACAATACTATCGATTAACCAAAATTGACAATGATTTATAAGTTTTTTGTAATTAATAATATTAAATATTATTAATCACAAATTTCTGTTAAGTTAATTATGTAAATCTAGTATAATTAAAATATTAATTTATTTTTTTATTTATTTTAATTATTAGTTACAATAAGTTTGTTTGAGTGGCAATGCCACTTTGACAGATTATTTTGTTTATTTACATTCAGTCTAAGGAAAGAAACGCCTATAGTACTTAGTATGGCTAACGATCCACGAACACCTTTAGAATTTTTCTTCAAGTTATTAATTAGATGTCCTACAGATAGGCTTCAGAAGGTAATAAAAGCAAATAGAATTTTAATTAATTAGTTTGTTTTCAAAATATTGTTCATAAAATTTTTTTTCATTTCAGTTAATTCATCATCTTGTCGATCAGTACTGTGATCAAAAAGTTGTATTTTATGAATCTTTTTCTGATATTTGGACTTTGTTTGAATGGTGGGATTTAATAAGAGGGAGCAAATGTTTTTTTGTTCAGTATTACAGTTCAAATGAAGAAGTAAGTATCTTGTTAATTCTTTTATTAATCCATTCATATCTTATTGTATTTTGATGCATTAAATTACAGTAAAAATTCTCCATACATTTAATTTAATATAACTTTTATTAGCACAAATATCTATATATCAGTTTGATTTTGTCTCCACTGACAGCATATTAACATAGTTTCTTGTAAGGAAATTTAAAATTAAATTTTTAGTTGTGAATCTGATTATTAATGTAGATAATAGTGGGGAAAAAATTTGTTGTTTAACAAATGTTATTTTGTAGGACTAAATCATACTAGTTGTAATTATAGCTTAAATTTCATAGTATTTTAGGAATTCAAATGTATTTAAAAAACTAAAAATGGATCTTCATTTAATAATTTTTTTTTGGTATCATATTTGGATACTTTTGAATTTACTGAAAGTAGTTCTTATAAACAAAATTTACTATGATAATAAAGCTGAATTTATTAAATTAATTGGTATTTCATTTTGAGCTTTGCAAATGATTTTATAGCTTGCAGACATTGTAAAATAAAATTTACAAAAAAATATGTCACTGTTTCAAAAATTGCTTCTTTCTATTGTTCAATAACATTTATATGACAAACATTCCTGCAAATGGTCTTGTTTTAAAAAAGAAAGTTATAGAAATTGCTTTGAAGCCAGGAATTCAAAGATTCACAACTTCAAATATTTGGACAGACCACTTTTAGGAATTAGCACAAATGATCCAGCATCTTTAGTAGGAGCAAGTCTGCTTGAATCAATTCTGAGACTGTCATAGAATAGACACTCGAAACAAAATGTTGTTGTTTTTATAAAAGGATAGTTAAAAATAAATATTTTCAATGTTGATTAGGCAAAATTGTTTTAGAATCAATCTTCTTAGTGACTTTGACAATAATGGGTAAAAATTGTCACAGTGCAAAACTATAGAAACTGAAATTGACTGGTTTTTTTATTCATGAATTAAGATAGAAAGTTAACATTAATAATTGGAAAATCCAAAACATAAGTGTTTCAAGAATAGGATGTGCTCTATACTAAATATGACATAAACAAAAAAATCTTACATGACCAGAACATTTTTTTTGTCTGGAAAGTCAAATATGTTTACAATAATATAAGATTCTTTTGTTTGTTGATGAATGCACAATCCGTATTGTTAATTTAAAATTAGAAAATTTATAACCAAAAAATATTTCCCTACTATTTGTTCTAATTTGTGAAAATATTTCTTCTAGTATAGAATTTCTAGGCAATAAAAAATTAAATGTACTAAAAGCCTTTCATTTGATTTCTTTGAGAGTTGGGAGGAAATGTAGATCTTCTTTTGTTAATGGTATTTTCCTGAGGTCAGAAGTGATGGATATATGTGCAAGGATAGAGCAATCATCATTCTGATGAAGGAAAGAGTTCTTCCCATCTTGATTTCAAGGATTATCTAGCATTTGACATAAGTATCAAAATTACAGAGATTATGACCTTAAATGATTTAATAAACTAATAATTGGATAATAATGATAAAAAAAAAATTGAATCCCCTCTGCGACAGAAGTTGTTTTAGATTCGAAAATTATGAAAGTGTTCTTTTTAAATTATACTTTACTTCAAATATCTCTTTACTAAAAGTACATGCTACTTTAAAAGTAGCAGCAGATGAAAGTATCAAACCTCTTTATCATAATTAATTAATGAAAAGTAATGGAAAATTTCTAAATAATGATTTTTTAATTGTTAAAGCCTATTTGTTATGGATTTATACAAATGAACGTAGATTCATCCATTGCATGGATGTGTTAATTGAACAAGTCAATAGGAGATTATGCTGAATATTTGATAATTTAACTACAAATTAAAAAATTTTTTTTAAATAATTAATCAGTGTAGTTTGTTTCATCAACTCAATTATATAAAAATATTTCAAAAAAGATACTTGGTGGAAACAGAAATAAATTATTTAGAATCCCCACATTATTTATTGTATAAGTAATAAAAATGTTTTATTATACTTTGATTGAAATTCTAAAAATCATTTTAACTCTTCCTTGTTATTTTTGAACATCATTGTTGACATCTTTTTTGTAAGACAAAGTTTAAATTAACCCATCACATAGCTAAAATGTTTTAAAATTGTCATCCCTTCAGGTCTTGGGTTTTTTTTTTTTTTTTTCCTCCCCATGTGTCTCAAAGTATATTTTAAGTAATAATATTTAAGATAAAATATACTTATTTTTGAAAAGTTTAATTATCTTAAATATTATTACTTACTATTTATTATCTTACTATCTCAAAGTATATTTTAAGGTGTTGGGTTTATTCTGTCTTAATTCCAGTTGAATCATTTTTCTGAATTTAATGATGCTAAAAATAAATAAACAAATAATTTATAAAAAAAGAAACAATTGAAAACTATAATTGCGAAGGTGTACAAGGAAAATAAAAATTAATGCAGAAATAAATTCTCAGCTGTATAGTTACTTTTTCTACAAACAACACATATTGCATGGAGGCATTGATAATTTGACTGTTTTTGATAACAAGAGAAAGTGTGAGAATTCTGACCATGAGATTATTTCCTGGAATATCAGTGAGTTGATGCAAGTACATTAGATCCAGAACAGCGTCTTATTCACCTGAATGGGTTAAAATATTTTATTTCTGACTAATATTAGTTACACTATCTTTAAAAAAAACTTGTTTAAGATCTCTACATATTTATTCTTTAGTATTTTATCTAAAAAAATGATGCATTATTATTTTAATTAATTTTACTTATATAATTTTAACAGGTTCCAGGATTATCATCCTTACCCCAAGAATTCAAAAATGCTTTAAAGGATTCTTTAAGTATAAGAAAATTTGATTTACGAAATAAACTTATTGAGAAAACTCATGAGATTTCACCAACTTATTTACATAATTTTGATTGGAAGCTAAAGGTATTATTGCTTATTTTATATTTATTTAAAATTTAATACTTAAGTTACAATTAATGTCTCATTATTTCTATTTATTCTTTGCTGTTTCTCTCTCTCTTTATATATATATATAGTTAGGGAAAGCAATTTGTAAAATCAAATTACAATACTTATTTTAAAAATTTTATGTGTCTGTCAGTTCCATAAAAATTAGAAACATACAAAAAAAAAAAAAAAAAAAAAAAATGAAATATATTAATTCTAGATCTGAAGTGTAAAATAACTGCAATAGCTGAACTTTATTTTTTTCTTTTATAAAATTTCTATAATAGATAAAAAAAAAAAAGTGCTAAAACAATATAAAAAATTTAAATATATTCAGGAAATCTACAAAATTGCAATTCCCTTTATAGGGTAGTGTTACTCGTGTCCGTAGCATATCTTCAAGTTACACATGCTCCCTGAGTAATACTAAATGAGTAACAGCAGTGCAACCCTTGCTTATTGCATAATTCCCTTTATTTCTACTCTCTCGATAAATTTAAATTTCACTTAAATCCAGTTAATGATAACCTTTACTTGGATCTGAATGATTATAAATAAATCTTGGATTCAACATTGCAAAATCAATAATTAGCTACTTTACCCGTATTTTGTGTGGATTCAACATAACAACATTACTTTTATATCTTAAAATTTATATATTTTGAAGATTTCAATTTTGGATTGCTCTATCAAAATTGAAATTATCAATTTTGCATAACTTTATTTTTGGCATTCAATTATGATTTATAATTTTAAAAAACCGTTGACAATAAATATATTTACTAAAGAAAACATTGTGAATTTTTTATTGGATGTAATCTTAAAAAAATAAGTTTTGAACATTTTCATCCTGCAGTTGACACTGTCAAGTGATAAAATGTCTCAAATGAATGAGCCTCATTTGCTACTCACTTTGAACATTTCTGGGGATTCAGATAAATCCCTGTGCTTAGATTTATCAAAAGAAGAATTAAAAATGCTCATTGAAACTATGGAGAAAGCTAACAAGGTCAGTATTTCATTAAACTTTTGGAAAAAAGTTGACAGTTTAGTTTGAAAATCTCAAACTAAATGAATTCATTTTGAACTGTTATTATGACTAATAAAATTTTTACATGAAAAACTTTTGAAGTGTAAAAAAAAAAAAAAAAAAAAATTCAAGTTTATTCATATCTTCATAAAGCACAAATTGTTCAATCATATAGTTGCCTAAATGTATTATTAATTTTAATGAAGTAATAATTAGTGCATAATTTTAATAAGAATTTATTTATGTGTACAAATTTCATTAAATTATAAAATTACTTTTATCTATAATGTGCAAATTAGCTAAACTTTTTTAAGTATTGTTATCTTTGTACAAAACTGATGTTTATATAATATTTTTTAAATTTTTAGGCTCTACAAGATTTTATTATAAATGACTGAATCTTGTACTGAAAGGAGATATACAGCTATTAGTGTTGAAATTTAATTTATAATTATATTCGGATTAATAAATGTTTATTACAAAAACACCAGATTTTTCTTAAATAAAATATTTATTTCTCTCATAATAAACAAAAACATTCAGGACAATATGATAATTATAAATCACACAGTTTTAAAAATGGCAATAGCAATCAAAATGATAAATATTACACAAAAAGAATTGGAATGATTATTTCGATTTTCATAGGTAAAATCATTTATATTAAGAATTAAAAAAAGCAAAAATTTAAAAAGGTAAATGATACAAACACTGGTATTTTGTTTTATAATGAACACATTTCCTTTTATTTCATTAAAAATTCAGTTTATAAATCAGCATAGATAACAATTTCTTTCAAAAGAGTTCATTCAAATGTAAAAGCAAAATTCATTTACTTTTTTCATTAATAATAAATTTAAAACTGAGTTATGAGCTATATTATATAATATACTTTTTATAAGCTTCATAATATTAATTTTATAACAGGCAATAAATTTTTTCAACAATAGACATTTTAAAATGTGCCAACAGCCTTTCAAAGGCATATATTTCTAAATATCATATATATTGATTGTATTTTAAATTCCTTTCCCTTTTCGTAATCTACTAACTACATCTCAAACTTTAAAGTTTGTACACAAATGAAATTGTTTATAATTAACTGTTACAAAACTGTGACGTTTGAAATGAAATCTTTCATTATATCCAAGGATAACTGTACATTTTAAGAACTTGTGCACCTTTTTCTTTATCAATATATAATCATTATATCTGGTCAGTTCACTCAATGAATGCATTAAGAATACAATAAATAAAAACATTTATCATTGTAATTTTGCAATATGTATTGTAAAAGTATTTTGATAAATTTTTGTGAAGCATATGCTGAAATAGCACCTTTAAGAACTTTACATAATTTTTTTAAAATTAACCATGATTTCAAGTAAAATATAGGAATTTTCTTTACATGCAATAGCCATAGAGCATTGAGTAACATTCAAAGTAAGAAGTGAATATTCCACAAAATTTGTTAAAGCTACACTATTCATTACATATGAATTCTGAATAAATATATATATAAATTATTAAGCAAAAAAAAAAGTTTTGTGCACAATTTAATAGCAGAAAAAAAATTATAGTCTAATTACATTAATAAAAAACCTTAAATATCAAAGTTCTTTTAACATATTAAATTCTCAGAAAAAAAATATCTGTGTGCAAAATTTTATTTTTTTCAGTTAACAAATAATTAGAAAATCTTTTTATAAAGTTTTTTTTGCTTACTTATTTAATTAGCAAAACTTGTGTTTATAGTAAAAAGGTTTTATAGTAATTACATCATGCAAATCTGCTTGGAAATTAACCTTAACGAATGCTGATACACAACAAATTCATCTATATAAAGGCTTTTAACCCATAAAATAAACTGAAATGTTTTATAAACATTAAATGAATTTTTAAATAAACAAAAATTTATAAACACATTCATTTTAGATTTTGTCATTATCTGAAGTATAACATAATTTAAATATGGAAACACGATTACAATAAATTCTTTTTACATATTTCATAGAGAAAAATCAATCTTTACTGAATAATATTTTTAGTTACATTTTTGTTAAATTAATTTATTATTTAATTTCAGTATATAAAAAAAAGCACTAAAAAGTTAGATTTTTTAAAGTATTTTATAATTAATTTTTAAGAGACAGATCACAACAATCAAGAATTCAAAATGTTGGCAATGCAATATTTTTTTTCTTTTGCTGTTCAACAATTATTTCATAAGCAGATTACAAAAGCAAAACTTTAAAAACATTTTCCATAAATTACAAAGAAATAGCACCAACATCCCTGAAATAATTTTAAATAAATTTTAATTCTTCCTTGTAAAATATTTAAAAACATGTATTTCAAAATTTAACACTTAAATTTTTATAAAGTAATTAATTTCTCTACATAAGTTTTAGAATAGAATTTTCAGGTCATCTTTTACCATAAACTTCTTATGAATTCATTATTTTTTTTTAAATACATGAATCGTAATGAGTTACTCATCAATTTATATTAAATAATTAGGGAAAATACCTTATAAAGATTGCAAACACTATAGTCATATAAAACAAATTTTGCTTAGAATCTTACTTTTATAAAATTGGAATGTTTTTAAAAATTGTAAAAATTTTTTTACTAACTATTATTTGAACTCTTATATCATTTTGACAACACTTGGAATGTAAAAAAGCTCATAATTATAAAGGAAAAAAAGGAAACAATTTACACTACCACATTTTGAAATTTAAACAAAGAAATAAACTGAAATGAATTTTCAATAACAGAATAACAGTAGAAGTGCATGAGAATGCCTTAAAATGCAGATGGACTATACTTGGTGCCAACATAACTTGATTGTACACAATTACAAATCAGTTAAAAGACTCAATTGAATAGTGGGAATGTTTTAATTCATTGTGGGAAAAACTGTACACCACCTCGGTGTATATATCTTATAGTCACTCGGAAGATAGATATTAAAGTTCTACCAGTATTAAACTTCCCATCTCTTTAACGTTATTCTCTAAATGAAAATAAGAACAATGTAAGTTCCATTCCTTCAAAATATAAAAAAATTTTACAAAATGCAACAAAATCATATGTTTCTGCCACAAATGATTTGTTTGAGAACTATTTTTTAGTGAAAGGATTGCAATAAATGCCACACAATCAAGTCAAGTTGTACCGAGTATAAAAGAGATGAGTTATAGAATGAAGCCTATAGAGTGAAAGGTATTGCACAGGTGGAGTGGACGGTTAAAATGCTAAGGCTAGAGAATGATTTGCTCAAGTAGTGGTACAGGTACTAGGATAGTGAAATCAATTCAGTTAGTAAATATCATATATTTTATAAACCTTTCAAGTGAATCCTCACCTTCTGATAAATGCCTTAAAATTATTTTAAAACTTTTGAAAATAATTAATAATAGGTAATCTAAAATTAGCATAGATATGATATATTTCATATATTATAAAATTTCTAACTTGTATTTGGACAATTCTTCATCTATTTTTCACTATAAAATACAGTTGTTTCTCTAGTCAGAATATAACATTTATCAAATAAATCGTCCACTAAAAACACACAAATTAAAAAAGCTTCATAAACGTATAGATTCGTAATATTTTACATAAGGTTATAATTAATATGATCAATGCACAAATCAATATATTAATAACAGTAATTGAACCAACACACACTATTCATAGATTAATGCCTAGGAATAGATTTCTAATAGAACAGCCATACTATACTAACAATATAAATAAAATAAAAATCGTACATTCAACAAATTGATAACTAGTAACATTTGTAACAGAAAGAAATATTTCTTACTGCAATTTCTATTTGATTGTCATCAAGAAAAAAAGCTACAAAAATAACACAACTACAATTATTGAAGCCCATACAAAATATTAAAAAAATATGGAGCATATATTGTATTTTTTTGCATTTCATAAAGAACAATTAAATCTTAATATGATGTCACTAATTTTTGAATGTAAAATATTTTTTTATGCTATGAAAGTTATCATTTGATAAAGATGAACAAAATTTAAGAAATGTCAACAATTAAATGAATTAATCATTTAATGCTCACTGAATGAATGAAGGCAGGGATGTAAATAGCTGTTATTCCATGATTAACTTTTATCATAAGCTAAACAAGCAGTATATCATTCTATTCAAAAGTTGCAGAGTATAAATACAGAGTCAAGTAACATCATGTGACCATTTATTTAATATTCAGAATGTCTGCCATATGTAACTTGGACAATAGCTAGATAAGATGGGCTGGGTTTGATTTGTCACTCTATGATCATTTTGTGCACACTTTAGGCTAATTAGACAAGGATCTACAGTTTAATGTGGATTCCAAACCACTCTCAAACATCCGTGGCATTGCCAGGATTTGAACCTGAAGCCTGTGGTACCAAAGGCTAGCCAATTGGCCATCATATTGCACATGGGCTGGGAGAGACTCAATGAAATGCTGGAGAGGGTTCACAAAATATTGAGCCATACTGACTGCAGTTCAGTTAACTGTTGTTGGAAGATACAAGGTGGAATATATCTTTCACCTTGCATCCTCCACAAAGGAAACACTAAATTGAGGTTGTCTCTAAATAAAGGACTGGGAGCTTGGGGACTGAGAAATAAATTAATGTCTTGCTAGTGCTCTCCTGTGACTTGACTCTGTATTCTTCTCATCATTTTTTTTAAGATTAATTTTTCTTTCAAATAATTTGTTTCACTATAAATTAATTATCTTGTTACAAAGATTATTCTAAGATAACAGGTGAAAACAAAATGTAAAAATTTGCACCTTTTAATCTGCATATTATTTTTCTTTCATAAAAATTCAACAAATGCAGAATAATACAATAAGTGACAAAAAAAAAAAAAAAAAAAAAAACCACTCTCAAGAACTCCAAGAGAAAAAAAAATTCAATTAAAAATAAAACACTAAACAAATATAGAATTAAGATAGAACTATGCACTTGAAAACTACAATTACTCTTACAATGAACTTATAGTAAATCATTATTAAGATATAAATTGACAAGGCATCGCAAGCAAAACATTTCAGTGCAATTTTTAACAATGTAATGCAATATACATAATTTATCGTAATATATCTACATAAACATATTAAAATCAGAAATTAATTTCTGTAAAAAATTATATGCAATTTTTATAAGTTATCACAATAAAACCCTGCAAACTAAGATATGCAAATAAAAACTCAATTACCAAAACAGTACAAACTTTTTATAAAATACTCAAGTACTTTATAAACATAAACTTATATTCTTATGCACAAATTAAAACAATTTACGAAAAAAATTGCTAATATTTCAAGACAATTTAAAAAAAAACAGTATAAAACTTTTTAATTATATATCAAAATGCATAACTAGATCCATTCATAGTATAAGTATGAATTAAACTTTCTCTTCAAAAAAACATCAATAAAAATAAAAAAAGATAGTAAATTATATTAAAAATCTCTTTATAAAAATTATTTGTTTTTCAATAGTAATTACAAAAGAATTTATGCTAAATAATTGCTTTTAAGCAAACAACAAATTCATTTTTAATAAATATTTTTTTTTTCATTTTGATTTAAAACAAACACATCAAAACAATAAAATACCATAACACATTATGTAAACATTTAAATACTAAGTACTGTTACCTGCCAGAGCACAAGACATATTTAATAAAAATACTGATGGCAGCACAGATTAATTTAAGATTATGCTGTGTATATTTTGTTTAGACTAGCATTAAATATAAAAGCTCTTGTTGTTTCTTACTGCTTTTAATAATATAAATTTTAATAGCATATCACAATACGTTAAAAGAAAGAAAACTAAGTATATTAACATTTGCATATTAATATCACATAGCTTTACTATTAATTGGGTTATGTCAAGATTTATATTAGACTATTTTAAAGTATAGTACTTAAATTTGAAGTCTTTGACAAGCCGGAATTTATTTGAAAGTCAGTACTTTAAAAAAAATTTTCTTTTAAATTAGCAGTGATTTCTACATATTAGTAATTCAAACAGAATGGTTTTAGTGAATGCTTTTATAGGGTAATATAGATTTTTTTTTATTTAAGGAAAATACATAATTTAGCTCTTTTTCCTCCTTTTTTACTTCAATTATCAACAAAGAATGTAAATAACAAATGCATCACGCATATTTGATTTATATATGCTTTACAATAAAATTTAATGCAAATTTAAAAAAAATACAGTATTTATATTATTTCATTCTGAAACCACTGAATACTCAGGGAATAAAACAGCCTATTTATCTGTAAAAGTGAATAACAAAGATGTCTTGCTTTACTTTTCATGAAAATAGTCACAAATTATTACACTATTTTATAGATTTTTGATACAAGTTGAGGATGAAATGTCTATTTATTTATTGATGTTAAAAGGATAAAGTTCAACAACAAAAATTTTGCTGGATCTAGGGTATTCAAAGAAACTTTGATCATCAAATTAGCATTTAACTCTTTAAAAATAGAAAATGTAAAGAGATATTGTTTTGTAATATCGAAGTGCTTTCTCATTAACAACATTTTAATTTTTAACATTTAGCAATTTTTTTTTTGCTTAACGAAAAACTTTAGAATTTTTAATATAAAATTTAAATATTAAATTGGTATAGATTTTTGCATACTTTTATATTCTTTATTTTTAAAAATATTTTTGGTATTAATGCTATACCTTTTAATATAATAAAAATAAATAAATAAGGATTCAAGTTTTAAATAAAACATATTATGCTATTTTATAAAGTAATAAGTCCTAAATACACAGTGGTTTCACAGTGAAAAAAACACCTTTTAATATACAGAAACGATTAGAATTAAAAAAAAAACACTTGTGTTTTTTACAGGGTTTACACATATATATATTAATTTCACTTTTAAAAATGAAGCCTTTGAGCCAAATGATTAAAAAAATTTAATAGACATCATATTTTAAATTTGATTATTTCTAAGCTTTTCACAAATTTTATGATTGTATGAATTTTTTTTAAATACAAAATAAAAACTAATAATTTAATTTTTAAAAATTACTCCTTAAGTAATCATTTGAATAAATAAAAGTCATCAATCTAAATAATAAATTATAAAATAGTTAACATAAAAAAAAAAAGATACTGTGCATGCAATTCGAGCAGATTTTTAAATGCAATACGGTTTTAATTATAGTTATAATTCAGCCAGCCCATTGTATTTACAAAATATTATATTTTAAATGCAGTACTTAGCAAGTTAAATAATAACATATATTAAAAATTATTTTTCAAGAAATATTATATTAAGAAATTTGAATACTAAAAGTGTAACTGAAAAAACTTCTTTCAACTTTCTATGTATATAGAAAAATAAATTGCAATAAACAAAAAATAAGTCATAAAAATATTTTTAAAGTAACAAACAAAGCAACGATATGCTTTGCATAATAAAAATTAAGGAATACATTTTAAAGAAAATGAATGATCCATTCATTTTCTTTACTAGAAAAGTCACAAATATGAAACATATCCAGCACCAAGCTACTTATACCATACAGTATATATAAGCAATATTAAATTGTAAATAATCACTGGGAATCAACTATTCACAGGATGTAGAAATAGAATTTCATTTTATGCAAAAATAATACTAAAATATTTTATCACTATCAAATGGGACTTAATTGGCATGGTAAGCACTTTATAGAATTATTAGGTCTTTTGGCATTCTTTCAACTTCTGAAGCTCCAATTCAACTGTACATCTTAATCTTTTCTCTTCATTCAGCTCTTCTTTTAAGTCACTAATGGCTTTATTACAACTTTTATTGTATGTCTCCAATAACGATTTTAATTCACTCACCTACAATATTAAAATGATATTAATTATTAAAATTATTCTAGCACAAAATATTGAACTAAACAGGTAAAAAAATTGTAGTTCCACCTTTTTTTTTTACAATTTATTAAAACTTTTATTCATATTGAAAAGTAAACTAATAAAATAATATTTCCATAAAACAATTTTCTGATCATAAAAAATATAATTTCTTTAATTTTAAATTTGATGCCAACATTCCTCACAACTACATTATACTGTAGCAGATTTAGAACTACTCCAAAAAAATAGTGAGATTATTAGGCTATAAACACATTAGGAAAAAAAAGAGAAATGCTGGTACTTTTCCATTTGCTAGACTTATTTTGTTGCCAAATAATTACCAATAAAATCGAAACAATATAAATTGAAAACAATCAAAGTATACAAAGAAATATATTAATAAATAAATTAGATTCATTAATTTACACAACTGACATAATGAAAATGAAAAAATAATAATAGGTAATAATAATAATAATAGGTAATAATAATAATAATATGAATAGAAAAAACAAATACCAAATAAAAACAAGTACAATATGAAATACATAATATCATAAAATAAATGTAGATAGCAGGCTTTAAATTATAGTGACTTGCTGCCAATTATTCTGATATTCTGCTTTAGTTCTTTGGAATATCTAGTACTATTATGATATTCAGTATTAATATTACTTCTCAACTTCGATACTCTGTGCAATGTTTCATTAATTGCAGTCATTACCAAAAACATGATAGAGAAGAAACTAGATGTAAATGAAAAGGTTGCAATATTCTTACTTAATCATACCACTTTTATACTTAGATCTTTTAGCAGTTTTGTAAAAATATATTACAATGATAGCAATTTCCTTTAGTAAAAGTTTTTCTTAATATTAGTAGATACTAAATTCTATGTTTAGATTCACAATGAAAAATTATTTTATATAAATTATTAAATAAATAATATATATATATGATTTATATTAGATAAATAGTGTACATATAGCTAGTTAAAAATAATCATTCAGCATTGCATTATTTTGTACTTTCAGTTTCATTTTTTGCTGAACAGAATATAGTTTTTCTATCTAAACTGCCAAAAACCTACTATGGCAGAACATGGCGGTGAAATTTATTCTTGAGAATAAACGGTACTTACGTATTAAAGCCACCGCAGCAGAAGTTGTGCCAATAAAGAGCTGCCAATGCGCCAAAATAGAGACTGTTTTGAATCTATGTTAAACTATATCGGCCCATTTTCCACCGAAATCCGATTGACTACTTTGTTTTTAAATAAAGTATTTTGAATTTTGAAAGTGTTTTGATTTTAAATAAAGTGTTTAATATTTTTTATGATTAATCACAAAAATTTTATGTGTAGATTGGCGCCACTTAAAAACCGCCAAATCTGTAGTGCGGTGGCGTTAATACGCACGTACCGAATAAACCAACAACTATTTTTGCTGTAATATTTAATTTTAATACTGCTTGGCAATAAAATGTAACAATTTTTTAAGATATTTGTATTTTGAAGGAAATAGATTAGGCTATTTAAAAAATTCCAATTTGTTAACTTATTTCCAGAGAGCAGTCAAGCTGAGATGTTTACTTTCCTGAAAGTACAAATTTTTATATCTCCCTAATGCTAGCTTTTTCTTGGGTTAATCAAGAATTAATACTATAATTTTCCGCTTTAGTGATTCAGCCATAATTTTAACAGTAAAAAAAATTTATAATAATTTAAAACAAAATTTTAAAAAGACCTGATATATGATGGTAGATGATTCGTACTTGAGCATTTGATTTTGACTTACTTTGAGGAAATAAAGTTCAATTTTTATATTCAAGGTTGAAATTAACATTTTTCAATTTTAAGTGTTTTGGATGATAAAATACAAAAGTAATATATTATACATTGATTACAAAAGTTATATATTACACATTCATATATATGATGTGAAGCAGAAAAAAAATCATGATAACCACAACAAAAAAGTATTTTACTGGGCATATTTGTAATTGCTAAAAAAATAATAATAATAACTATACGATTCTAAATAAAATAAATATTTTTCAGACAAACTTGCAATTTTAATGTTCGCTGGAGATAAATATTTGTAATATTACAATCAATTATTCAATGTCTGGAAAGTATTTTTAATTATTCATTTCATTCTTCTTTAGCCCTCTCATACATAGTATAGTCCTGCCATTGATAGAGTAGAAAATCAGCAGGTGGCCAAGTCAGATGAATTCAAAAAGAGCAGAATCATACAAGAAGGAATGTCATTTATGAGGGATTTTAATTGCAACAAAAGTATTTTATTTTTTAATAATTAAAATATTAAATGACACATATTAAAAGCAAAACTAGATGAACAAAATCCCACACATTAACTACTACACTTTTTCCTTTAAAAGTAGGTTTGTGCAGTATATATCTGACTAGAACCCATAACACGCAATCATTTCATCTGTTTTGTTATTAAACCGAATGTTTACAATTCTACACGATCTGTGGTTGGACTTCATTTTATTTTCAATCATGAAAGTATAGCAATCTTCTATTATCCACAGCACCCATGAGTTCTTAGTTTAAATTTTTAAAGACATCTGTATTTTTCCCCTGAATTTTTTTGGCATTATTTAGCCTTTTAGGAACGAATTTTAATGATACTAAGAAAAAAATGGAGGGGCGGGGGGGAGGCTTGTATGACCAATAATCTATTTGCTGACATAAAAAATCCTTAAGTTTTTAAATCTACATATCACAGCCAGGAAATTATATAGACGTTTTTAATACTACTAACCTGTTTTAATAAGGCATTATATTCATTCTTGCTGACCATATTGTTCATCACCACTTTTAAGTCATGCTTGATGTCTAAAACCTGAGTTTCTAATGAAGCAGCTCCATCAAGGGATACTTCTGGAGGTACAGTAGCAGGTGGTTTAGTAATAATGTGGTGAGGAGATGACTTTGAAGAAGCATTGTGAGCAACCTCTGATGGTAGATTTGAAGGTACAGTTGCAGCAATATTAGAAGGTGCTTTTGCAGCAATATTTGGAGGAATTTTTGCTGGTGAATTTTTTGAAGGTATTTGAGAAGGTTCTGGAGTGACAGTAGCTACATTTGATGGAGTTTTATAAAATGCAGCTTTTGGATCTACCACAAAACTTGGTTCTGGAGCTCTTGGTTGAAGAATTTCTTTTATTAGAACTGGCGCTTTATCCAAAAATGCATCCTTCTTACTAGCATCTGGAGGCTTAGTTATTGAATCTTCATTTTTGCTATCTTTTTTGTTTAGGAGGGTAATATCTGAAACAAAACAGAAAATATTAAAATGTGAAATAAACTATAAAAAAGAAAAAAATTATAAAACTTATAAATAGAGTAATATGAATAGTAAAACTACAATAAAAATAAATAAAACAAATTATGTATATTTATATGCGCTATTATAATTTATGTAATCAATTTTATGTGAATTATTATAATAAACAGAACATTCATTCTTATTTTTACTTAAAAGAATAAAATAAAAAATTTAAAAGGGGCAATCAATATACCACTTAGAAAGTAACTGTGTGGTATTAAATACCACAAAAAAACCTGAATACCACAAAAAACATATAAATTAAGTCATTTATGTAAAACATAGTTATAATTTTATTGTAAATCCGATTCATAAATTTATGGACATGTGGGAAATACAGGTAGAAATATATATATGTAAACTGCAATTGTAAGTCAAAGATATACACTCATGTCCATAAATTAAGGATAATTCAGAATCACACAGAAATTGAACTCTAAAATAAAAATTTCATCTGTAGAATTATCACACACATCTTGAAGAAGAATATGCAAACTACAGGAAACCACCAGATGGCGCGGATAGTGCGTCAAAATGACGAGAGTGTAAGAGAGGGGTATATAAGGCATGGTGGCAAAGAAATAAAATTGTTCACAAGCGCTTTAAAAGCCTTTCAGTGCAATAACCTCATAGTTATGGCACAAAGGAAGCATTTGGATGATTTTTTTACGTGGTAGAATTATCGGACGACTGGAATGTGGACGTACCCAGCTGGAAGTATCCGAGGAACTTGGAATCGCCCAGAGTGTCATCTCCAGGCTGGCAACGATTCCAAGATGATGGTAATGTGAGTAGATGTTACAAGCACATATCGCCCCCGAGTTGCAACGCCGAATGAGGACTGGTATTTAGCAGTTACTGCCAAAAGAAGCAGACGGAGCACAGCATCAGACCTGTCTCGTCAGCTACCGGTACGACAGTTTCAAGGCAGACCGTGTACAGACGCTTAGGGCAGATTGGTCTATATGCTCGTAGGCCTGTCAGATGTGTTCCACTTACCGCAACTCACTGTCGCCTGCGATTAACCTGGAGTAGAGAGCATGCATTGTGGACACCGCAACAGTGGTCTGGTGTGATGTTTTCCGACGAGTCCAGGTTTAGTTTGCAGTCTGATTCTCGCCGGACTTTCATATGGAGAGCGCCAGGTACCCGTTACCGCCAAGAGAACACCATTGAACGACACCGTTATGGTGGTG
Source organism: Caerostris darwini (assembly GCA_021605075.1). Classification (NCBI taxonomy): domain Eukaryota; kingdom Metazoa; phylum Arthropoda; class Arachnida; order Araneae; family Araneidae; genus Caerostris; species Caerostris darwini. The sequence continues at coordinate 432,384 of BPLQ01006642.1, read as the reverse complement.
CAGGATGGCTCGTTTGGGGAGGAATTATTCTTGGTTCCAGAACTGACCTGCATGTTCAGAGTGTAACGATGACAGGCCACATCTATCGGGATGTCATTTTGGACGTTTGTTTCGGGGCGCCATGGGTGCATGATTTCTGTTTATGGATGACAACGCCTGTTCTCACCGTGCAAACATTGTAGACGAATGCCTTCAATTGGAGGATATCACCCGTATGGATTGGTCAGCATATTCACCGGACCTGAATCCAATAGAGCATGTGTGGGATATGCTTGGCCGACGAATTGCAGCCCGTCAACCCCCTCCCACCTGTCAACCGGAACTTCGGAGGGCATTGCTTGATGAGTGGTGTAATATTCCCCAAGATCAGATTGATAATTTGATACTCATCATGCCGAGGCGTTGTAAGGCCTGTATTGCATCGTCCGGGAGACATACTCCATATAAACCATCATACTAACCATGTTAAACTGTTTTTTGTAAATAGGTTCTTTTTTGAAATTTGCTCCAGGGAGTAAAAATCGCAATTTTTATTAATTATGTCAAACATATAGCATCTTTTTTGCTCTTTACCTTTTGTTTAATAAACAGACTTTACAAATAAGTCAAATTTGTTTTGCTTTTGTCTCTTTCTTTACCTGAACTTCATTATGCATAATTTATGGACATGAGTGTATTTTATAAAATAGAATTAAAGATTAAAATAATTAAAGATAATGAAAACATATTTTCCAATATTATACACCATTCATCTGCATGATTGAGACATATATGATCATGTTGGTCTGGGACTAAATCATTTGAATCAATCCATCAGAGAAATTGCTATCTGGCAAAAATTCTCAAGCATTCTTATCTTACAATAAACACCCTGATTGACAATGCTTTGATGCAATATGGATGATGTAGAAAAAAAATTGACTATCAGCTGAGAGTTAGTATTTCGGCATATGTATCTTCTTGTTACGAGAATAGTTATAGTATTTAGACACCTTCATAATTTAGTTTACAATAGTTCATATTTTACATTAGATATTTTCAGTTCATATTATACATTAGATATAATTCATATTAGATATTAGATATTTTAGCATTATAAAAATTTGGAGCAATAAGCTGCCCACTGTAAGCTAGGAAATTAAAGCCCAATAAACTTCTGACACTTCTGGGACAGTTACAAAAAAGGAATTACCTTAAACTGGTTTTCACTGGAAGGGGTAATCATTTGAATAAAGTAATTGGAAAACATTATAACCACATATTTCAGTTAAAATAAAAACATTAGTATTATAAAATATAAAAATCAGAAAAGTAAATAAAAAAGATCAATAAATAAGGTATACAACAGTAAAAGGTAATTCATACCATGTTTGTTCAAACTGTTACTTTTTGATATAGGTGGTGATGGTCTTGATGGAGGAATCTTAGGTTTAATTTCCATATTAGAAGCAGATATTGCACTTTTCTAAAGGACAGAAATTTTTTTAAAGTTTTATGTATATTTTAAGTGTCATTTAAAAGTAGAGATATATCTATTAAAAACTTAAGTGGAAAATAAACTACTTACTTTTTGTGATTCTGTAAGGGGTAACAATGCATTAAATTCAGTTAACAAAGGTTCACTAAGTCTTCTACAATCAGTTACACTCGTCTTATGATCTTTTTCCTGAGAAAAGAAATGAAATTTCATATTTGTACAGCTTAAATCATACAGATATAAATCAGCTGTAAAATCTGAACGATGAAATCAAATCAACTTATACTCAAATAATAAAACTATGACATTTTAAGAATTTTATTTAATAAATCCAAATTGAAAATGTACTTCTTTTAGATTGTGATCTTTCCCTAAAATTCATTTCCTAACATATCAAATACAACATAAAATTTGATTTTCTTTAATGAAAAAACCGATTCAGATATTATTTAAGGAAATATTAAATAATTTTTATAGTAAAAATAAATTAGGAAAACATTATTTTCAGTAATCATGAACATTCTTAAAGTTGATAGCACAATAATATCTTTAATCAATTTATTGACTTGAATTAAGTAAAATTTTCAGAAATATACCAATGTAGATGTTATTGTTACAGATAAAGAGAAAGCATAATAGATAAATTAACTTTATAAGATAGTAGATCTCAAAGAGAACCTTGAAGATTACCGAGTATACCCTTTCCTATTCCAGATTCTGTGACTAAGAATAAAAATAAATACAGTTACACTTCTTTTCATAAATTTTATGATTTAAAGACAGTTTTCATTATAAACAACTAACTTTCCTGATTGATTTTTTCCCCCTTCTTTCTTCATATGAAAGTCATCAGTGATAATGCACCAAAGAATGTTCTGAGAAACGAGCAGTAACTTCCATGGTTGGCTACTAGGAGATCTAAATTTTCAAAGTTCAAAACTTTTCTGCCTCAGCTTATGATACTCTGCAGTCTGTAAGTAGTAGTCAATGAAGTTGACCATTTGTATATATAGCTATGAAGCATTAGTAGTGGATGTGGTATTCTTGTTGTGTATATTTTGAAAATTGATGTTATCTACATATTACTTATTTTCAGATAAATGCACCCAAATAAATTGGATAGATTTATCAAAAAGAAACGTGATATTGCAGAATTGTGATTCTCGAAGTGAACAAAAATTAAGAGCAAGAAAGCAAAATCACAGCCAACTAGCAAATATAATTAAAGTTATTTAAGCTTTGATTTCACTTGGACAAGATCATCCCAAACTGAGTACACATTTTAAAACTATACATTCTAATTAACAAGATAAATAATTTCTTTCAAGAGATTGTTTGAACAGCAAACAAAAGTTTCAAATTCTTTTAAAAGTATGATTGTTTCTGATCAAGCTCAAATTGCTTTTTATCAAGTCTCAAAACTGACAGAAAAAATATGAAACCTGAAACTTTAGGCGAGTCACCTATTTTGGCTGCATGTTTAAAAATAGTTATGACAATGTAGGGAATGAAGCAGCAATGAAAATAAGAAAGATTCCTTTGTCTAACATTACAGTTAACATGCATATCATAGAAATGTCTTCTGATATTGAGTAAAATGTATGTGGTAATAAATTTCAGAATCCAAATTTTGTATTGCAAGTTGATGAATCAACAGACATTATCAAAAAGTGCAATTCTTAGCATTTGTGTGTTTTATTAATGAAGTTCTAATAGTAAAACAATTTCCTTTTTTGCCAGGAATTAAATGTGCCTACAAAAAAAAAATGTGAATATGTTTAACATTTTAAATGACTACCTTAATAAAAGGCAATAAACATTAAAGTCATATGTAGGCATATGCACAGATGAATATTCTTCCATGGTTGGCTGTATTAAAGGTCTTACATTTTTTGTAAAAAAACAAAATGATAATGTTATTGTAACTCATTGTTTTCTTCATAGGGAGGTCTTGACGGCAAAAACATTGGAAGGGAAATTAAGAATTTTACATCAAGTATTTCATATATTATTAAAACAAGACTCTAATTGTGTTCATTCAAAATATTTGCTTTAATCAATAATGATTCACATCACAGATGGCTGCTTTTATACACAGAGGAAAAGTGGCAATGAAGGGAGAAAATATTAACTCATGTGTACGAGCTAAGACAAAAACTTCTTGAGTGTTTTTTGAAGACATAAAAAATTATATTTCTAGAACCTACTTTGGTGCAAATTTTTTGCTGCCAGGTTATAGTATTTGGCTGATATATTTCAGTAGCTCAATATTTTGAATATTAGCATGTAAAGGAAAGAAGAAAATATTCTCGCACTCACTGACAAAATGAAAGTGTTTCAGAGAAAATTACTGATTTGGAAAAGAAAAGCTGTTCAAAGTAATTTAGAAATGTTACCTTTGATAAGCTACACTTGCATAAATAAAACACTTTCAATAATAATTAAATATTTAACAAGTTTAAACAAAAAATTAAGTTCTTATTTTCCATCACTTAACACTAAAATTTTAAATGCACCCTGACTACAAAAAGTTTGAGAACCACTGATCTAAGATTTCAAAAGCAGTTCTATTAAAACTCAAAAATTAATCCAGATAAAAATTAAAATTTAAAAACAACTTTTTAATTTTTAAAACAAGAAGGCACAGACTTATTAAACTCAAGGGTCATATATATTCACTGTGACTTTATTATTTTTTATTCATATTTATTATATATTGTTATAAAAAAATAATAAACGGCAAAGTAAAAACTTAAATTTATTTGTAATAATGTCATTTAACAATTAATTATTTTTATTTTTGTAGGAAGTAAGAGCAAAATTAATTTTTATTTTCATTGATGTGTTTCCTAATTTTTGATTTCTTAAAGACCTTATCACACAGGCTTGTTTTTTTACCATCAATGGGAAACAAACTATGATTGTAACATAATGAGTTTAATGCTGTATGTGCATTGAACAATTATCCTTTGTTGCTCAATTACATAAAACCCATCACTCATTTTATAGAAATCAACAGTTACATTACTTTTCTCACACAAATAAGTTCATCGAAGGTAATGCATATTGTCAACTGATTGTTAGAGTGGCAAGGCAATTTATCATCTTGTTGAAGAAACAAATAAGCCTGTGTGATACGAGTTTAAAAAACTTGTTCACTAATTATGTTCATTCAAAACGGCTTGCTATCTTGCCAAAGAGATAGAAAATGTTAACAGTCTGTGCATCTTTGTTTTAAAATTAAATAAAAAGTCAAACATTCCTAACTTACGTTTTCTTTCAGAAAAATGAAAGAAGGTGGTCTTCTGTTGGGAGCTTTTGCACGATTGGCTGTCAAATGAATAAGTTTCTTACCACAAGGCTCAATTAAATCAAATTCCATTTCTTCTGAAACTAAAAATATCCATGTTTAAAATCATAAATTAACTTTTTTTAATCAAACTTCTCACAAGATGCTTCAAACAATTGTTCAAAGCAATACACACTTACAATGAATTAATGAAAGCAATAGAAAAAATAATTTGAAAAATAAAAAATTTATGTAATGAACAAAATCAATACATAGTATGAATCTGCTATAATGTAGGCATCCTTACACAATTGTTATACCCACATTATTTCGAAGCAAACCTTACTTGAATTAATATTGTAACATAATTTTTACTGAATGATAAAAATGAGTATATAGAATTAAATAAGTATGCATTATAACTTATAGATTCATAATTAAATTTCTTTTTTAATGTAAACTGCAGTACTTGTTATTTAAGTACTTAACTTACAATCTATATGAAAATATAGTATAGTAAATGATTTGAATTCCATTTACTATAATGTAATATTCAGTACAACTTTATTAAAGCCTATGATTATATTAACACAATACATCTATGCACATAATTGATTTCCTTGACAAATAGGAAGTTATTTTAATCTAAAAATTCTGAGCTGCAAATAATGGGTGATTTATAAAATCAATTAACTTTCTTTTTTCAGAAATTTAGTAAAAATAAATTTTATAAAAATGTCACATAAAAATACCTTCTGTTTAAAATGATCAAAACTTCGTGCAAGATAAAAATAAACAATTTTCTAAATGTAAAGAAAATTACATAACAGTTGTACAAGAAAAATAAAGTATAATTCTTTGCTCATAAAAAATTTATTTTTATTGGCATAAGTAACTAAATATGATTAATTCATAACAAAGATGAAAACAGGAATTTACTTATTAATAAACATTAATAAATTTCTTTTAGTAAATATTAATATTCTACTACATCTTTTAACTTCTTTATCCTCAACTTATATAGAATTGCAAAATATCAAGAACTTTACTGGAAGATTGCAACCATTTTTTGGTGTTAAGTTTATTTTTTTTCTGGACATAGATTACATGTTTATATAATAAATTCAAACCTTTTAGCCAATCTTCTTATTATTGATTACTTATTAATCAATGTCTTCAAACCTTTAGCCATCTTACTTACTGATCTCAACCTTTCCATATCATCTTAAAATTATCATAAAATTTACTTGGAGTAATAAACATTATAAGGATATCCTTTAAATAAATCTCTTTTTCATTTATTTTAAAATAAGATTATGCTTTACCAGATTAGACAATTAAATATATATATATATATATATATTCTTACCTTTTGAAGACTCATTGTCTTTATCTTTCTTTATGTTTTCTGTTTTAATGGCCTCTTCAGTCTTCTCTAATGATGATGGGAATGATACAGGAACAGATGGAATGGTTTCAGAGGAAATACTTTTCGATGAAGTAACTGCAGGAGAAGTAAGAAGTTTTGGTCCCAAGGATGATCGGGAAGGTTTCTTCACGGGCTGTGCTGGAGGTTGAGGTTTCTTAGAAGGACATGGCGGAAGAGGTCGGTCAGGTTCTAAAAATTATTTTTTATTATTTTCTTTAAAAAAATCAAATTGTTTCACCGTTCACATTGAATTAAATTAATTTTTTAAATAAATGAGTTAGAACTGTAGTGAAAACTTTAAAATATAGAGAGTCCATGAAAGATTTTGACTATTTTAAACATCAATAACAAAAATTTAGAAAGATGAAATGGAATGTAACTTGCAGCAAACAAATGGAGAAATTTAACAACTTTTCCAGTGTCAGTTACTATGTGCATTAAGCATAGTGGAAATAAAATCACCAAAAAGCATGCAAAGAAAATTTCGCCTGATGTATCATCAAAATCCATCATGTGTGCTTTCAACTTATGCATGGATGCAGAAGTTAAAGTACACCGAAAATGTTCAGCATGTCAAAAATTATAGTTGACTAACAATACGAGAAGAAAATATCAAACGAATCAAAAAATCATTCTCTTTGATTAAGAAAATATGTCAGAAATGCTCCCGAGAACTACATAACATAAATCTACTATTCTTAACGTCCTACACAAATGATTAAGGTTCAGATCTTATAAAATACAATTACTGCAAGTTTTTAAAACAAATAAGTCATTCTGATTTCATGTTGCATGTACCTTGAAGAAGATTGAAGATGAAAATTATTTAAATAATGAATAATGACTGTTTCAGTAATGAATCCACATTCCATATATCTTGAAAGATCATCAATTCATGTTTGATATGGGGCTCTGAAAACCCACTCATTTCAATCAAACATGAACCCACATATTTCAATCAAAGAAGACTAATCCAAAACTAAATGTTTTATGCAGTCAAGGCAGTAGTCTGCCTATTCTTTGTGGAAAAGATGATTACAAATTGTGTGTACCAGGATCTTCATGAAATATACATTATTCCACAATTGGAACATTTACAGTCAAATATTTATATTCAGCAGGATGATACTCCATCTCACTGGACATTGGGGACCAATACATTGGTTTTCATTAAAAGAACCTTCATAACTTCTCTATGATTACTTTTTGTGGTAATGTGAAAGACATGAATGATCAAAAACCTGTTTCTGATATTTCTGTTTTAAAGGAAAAGATACAATTAGAAATCCTTATTGTTACACTGCAAATGTACAAAAAAATACTTTGCATGAAATTGAATACAGACTGTACATTCTTCTAACAATTAATGGAGTTCACATAGGACTTCATTTGAGGTACTGAATGAAAAAAAAAAACTCTTAGATTTCTTTATTTTTTAGCCGCAAACAACATTTTATTTCCTCTTTTTGTACTTTTGATATTAATGTTTTCACTAATAAAAATCCTTAACAGACACTTCAAAATTAAGATTGCTTATAGATTGATAAAATTAAAAAATAAATTCTAAAACATACATGATTCAGAATATTTTTTTAAAAAAACTTCAATTTAAAAATTTCTTACTGATTCACAATTTTAAAGACTAAATAAAATGTGCCTTTATAAAAACTGAATAACTGATATAGTTTTGTATTAATGGTCTTTATAAAGTTCTAGTACCTTTCTTGTGAATTTCAGGAGGAGGAGGGGGTTTAGCAGGTGGTATCTTTAGAGCTTTTTTATCCAGTTTAGGAGAGGTATCAGAAATGCCTCTTTCTGAAGCAACAGATTTTAAACTGTTTTTTGAAGCTATGACAGCAGGAGGTTTATCAGGCCTTTCAGGTTTCTTCTGCTGCAGAAATTAAAAAAATTAACATAAAATATTACATTATAAGATTAATTATTTAAACAAATGAAAGCCTGAATTTAAAAAAAATTAATGAATATACAGATTTATAATTATTTTTTGAGATTCAAACAGTTAATTGAATGATATTTTTTTTTCATAAGGAATATTTATTCTAATGTATGTATAGATTTTTACATACATACATGTATAGATTCTTACATTAATACATATTAGATAGATATGTATTATTCTAATTTATATAGACACTTTTAATAGAAACCAATATGCCTCTTACAGAAGAAAGAAAGAAATTCTAACATGAATTGTTCCAAGTTTCATTATTTGATTTCTGCAAAAAATTCACTTGCCCCAAAAATTGTTATTTTAAATGAGTGATTGAATTAAAGTAATTAACTTGTAATTATTGTATAAATTTAAATATTGGAAGATTCTTAAAAAAGCTTATTTATGGCACAATATAACTAAAATAAATGACTCTTTAAAAATGTTTCAATTCAAACAATTTCTTATTTAATAGATCCATCTAAAGCCTTATTTACCAAATTAATCAAACTGGGGCAAATCCAGTTAAACCTTCTTGCATATGGTCCTGCACACTGAATTTTTTTTAATAATATAAAATAGTAATTAATGTTTCTATTTGCTAGAGAAAAAACATACAATCACTAACACATAATTTTACTGTAATTTTCCACTGGCATTCATTATCAGTTATTCATCACATTTATATTACCTATATGCCAGAATACAAAATTGGTTAAAATATTAAAATACTTACTTCATCTGCTCTTATGAGTTTCACAAAATTATCAGGAAAAACCCCAATTTTGTTATTTAATTCTCCTCTCCACCATCCTTTATCTTCAATTTCTTTTGAGAGTACAGTAATTATATCACCTTCTTTTAAACTCAATTCATCTTCATTTTGCGACTCATAAGGAAAAATCACTTTAGCTTGTTCACGAACTATAGAAAAAAATGCATTACAATTTTAAGAATGAATGAATTAAAATATTCGATATAACATCTTTTTTACATTATATATAAAAATTTAATTATTAAATTTCCACTAACCTGGTTTAGGCGGAAGTCTAGGTGCGGAAGAATCTACATGAGGTTTTTTACTAGATGTAATCACCTAAATATAAAAAATTAAAATGTTTCAATCTTTATCAAGAGAGTAAATACTGACATATAAATATAGGAATTTTTTGAATAAAATCTAAAGTCACATACTTTTTTCTCAGGTAGTGAATCAGCTGAAGGCTTTGAAGAACTTGATCCATCTGTTACCTCTGTATTAGTAGAGTTAATGATTCCTTGTTTAGAATCTGGCTTATTCTGAATTAAGAGGTTATTACCTAACACGAAAAACAAAAACAATTTGTTAAAAAAGTATCTTTAATCATATAATGTTCTCTTAAAGATTTTTTCTTGCAAGTCATAAAGACAAAAACTGCTTCCAAATGCACATAAAATTTTGTTAATGAAGTTGAAAAGATAAGCTATCAATTTTACATTTTACGATATCAGTTGCTTTATTTATCGTAGAGTGGGTGGGGGACTCTCTTTTTACTAATATCACTAATAACACTTACTATATTAGTTACACATGAACATGTTCATTGTGCAACACAAATATGTAGTCAGAACTGTGTCTGCTTTTAACTTTGCTGTACATTCATTCATCAGAAAATCACAATTTTCTTGCATTTATTCATTTTACAGTTGAATACAAAAATTATTTTTAATTTTCAAAAAATCTTTTAAAAAAAGAACCTCAGTTGCTTTTTACTACCTGTATTACCTACTATGAGAATGAAAATTTATAGCATATAGTACATAATAATAAATGTGGTAGCTATATTCATCTGAAATGTTTAAATGCATTGTACCTCATTTGGTAAATCATCAGCTGTTTGGCAAAGCTGAATGCAAAAATAAGATTAAACCCTTTAAACTTAAACATTTCATTTCTTTAGAAATTACTTATGATAAAAATGACATACATAAGATTGCAAGTTTAAATATATGCAAAATAATAAGAATTATTATAATTTCATCATCATTTGATTTAAAGCATAAATAAATTATAACGAATGGAATGCAAATTAAATATAATTCTTAATATTCTGGGTTATTGTTATTTATTAATCTTTAAGATTGGTATATAAATAAAAAATTTAATTATTACAAATAATTCTAATAGCAGAATTCATAAAATAAAGAACAAATTTAAATATATTTTAAGAATACATTACCATGACGATTTAATGGTTCTTGCTGTTGATTAATATTTTTGCCTTTTGTTACATTCTTAGATGGACTAATTTCATTCAATTTATTATTTAATTCTTCTGGGTATCCATCTAATTCCACAACAAAGTTGGACGGAAACATTCCAATGTTTCCATCAAGAATGCCTTTCCACCATCCTTCTTCTGTTTCTTCAATGACTTCCAAAATATCATTGATTTTTAAAGTCAATTCATCACTGTTAACTGGTGAATAACTAAACAAAGCCTTTACCATACGTTTCTTGAGGTCTGTGAAACATAAAAAAAAATCATGAACTTCTTTTGCAACATGAATTATTTCTGAATTATTTATAAAATATTGAAAGAAATGAAAATACCTTTTTTAGGATCTTTATTTTCTATGTTAGCCATCGATTTCTTTATAAAAACCTGAAAGATACAACATAACATTAAAAATCATATACTTATTTACATAAAAAATCACATATTATTCACAACAAACACTTAAATGCTATTCCAGATACTATGAAATATACATATTCATTTTCAATTTGAAATATGTTTTGAAATATTAATAGACACAACTTGCATACCTATTATACAGATTTAATTTTTTTACCAACTCTCGTATTAGTGAGTGGTTAAAATTTGCTACTATTTGTTAATATAAGTGATGGAAATTAATATTATCACATTATATTATTGAGTATAAAATGTATTTTTTTTTTTTTTTTTAATAATGAAGTAAAATTATTCTAAGTTAATTATAATTAAATCCTACTATGCAATCATGAGATTCTTTTAAAAGGATATTACACAGCAAAGATTTTTACATGTAAAATCTATAAATTATTCTTCATTTCCTTTTTACAGACATTTTATTTTCTTCTTAAATTTCTTTACAAAGAAATATGTGTTTTTGTCACTTCTAATCCATAAATTGCTTTTACAATAGGTTTGCTGTTGAATAAATCAAGCTGATAGAAAGAAATTTAAAAATTATTTTCCAATAATATATAATAAAAAATTGTTACATAAAAACTTATATACCAGATAATCTTGGTGATAATGTTTATTAATTGACATGATATGTTAAAATAATGTGTATTTGTGTTACATTTGACAATAAAATATTCAATAGAAAAGAAGTGTCAGAGAATTATAATTTTCGTAACAAGATTTTAAAATATAAAAGCCTATCGTTATAAATTTTAGTTAGAATAGTAGAACTTAGCATTACAAGTACCTGTCAAAATGTTATAGCTTTTATATTTAAACTTTTTTAACAATCATATAAAACAAATACGGATGCAGGACTCATATCCATGCCTTTAAATAACAGGCAAATAAAAAATGAACGTAAAATATAAAATTTTACTTTAATTTAGAAAGACATTATCAGCTATCACAACACAACTAGCTGGACAAATCACAATATCGAAACCAGCCCTAAATCTTGTTTCCATTGAGCCACGCAGCTTGTTGAAAATTCGAATGATTATGAGTCATTAGATAATTCACCCACGCATTTATTTGACATTTTTTTTAGAAAAGGAAACTTATAAGAACAATCCCACTTATAATTTCAGGAAAATTAGTTATTACATAATAAGTACTGAATAAAGGGTTTAACTCAATCTATGGGTATGCAAAATTAGATTCAATCTTTTTTTGCTATAAATTAGACAAATTAAAATAAATATACTTTTATTATTTTTTTTAACTATTTATATATGTAAATTATTTTTATATCATCTCGTTCAGTCTTTTGACATTCATTTATGGTTTAAAAACTGAAGTGATCTGAAATGAAGGGAAAAGTCATAACGAAACAAGCATTAATATCTGAGAAAACGGAAAGTGAAAGTATTTGCATTGTATATATTCTGAATTACAAAATGACTTAAAAAAAGAATATTCTTAAATAAAGGTTGGCACTTATCAGATTTAAAACTTATATTCTAAAAAAATTATTATTAAGAGGTATTTAGCTCAATTATATGCTTTTTTTTTTTAATATTTGTTATTATTTATATAACTCTTTGTTGTCAAAAGTCACTGACAGATGAGCAGCTTTGATGGATGTAATTTTTACTCATGTGATTCTTTTCTATCACACTTAAATTACTAGAATCTGTCACACTTTTTTTTTTATCTGATACACTGTAATCCTTTATTCAGATAAGAATTGTACAAACCAACTTAATAAAGTATTGGAGTACGCATGGCCTATGTTCAAATGTCCACAATATCCTGATAGTAAAAATTAAGTTTATTATATTTTTAAACAATAATTAAGATTTAAATTAGTTCTTTTTGTCAGTTTATTTTATTAATTTTTCTTCCTATTTCTTAATTAGTATATTTTTTTAATATATATATATTTATATTTATATATATTATTTGGCGACATTAATATGAATAAGCTTTGACTTTTTATTAAAATAAAAATTATGTAATATAAAAGTTGTGTTAACTGCAAGATAAAAAAAAAATTCACATTTTTTTAACTGGAAATAAATATTTCAGTAAAATAAAATTAATGTCGATTTGTATGGTGCGTGATTTTGTTGATTTTACTTCTAGTAATAAATTTAAATTCTATATTTTCTTTTATTTGAAATCGATGAGAAAATAAAATGAACATTATGTTTTAAATTGTATTTTGTGTAATCTTATGTTACAAAAATAATATTTGTTTATCTTGACAGAAATTATTGAAATTTTAATTAAAAATTTTTTGTATGTTGCAACCCAAATGTAAATAAAAAATATATGCAAATAGAAGTCCTAATTTTATTTTTAAAAGTTATAGTATTGTTAGCCGACAACCCTAATTTAGTTTTATTTTGAATATTTGTTTTCCAAAAAATAATAAATGTTAAAAGTATTATTTTACATTGTTTTATGTTGCTATGAATTTTATTAATTAGTATGAATTAATGCAAATATTTTTGAAGTTAATGGAGTTAAAAATTTTTATTAAAAGTTATATATATATATTTTATGTTTTTGTAAACTTTAAGTTGGAAAGATAAAAATTTTAATTTTTATGTTGTTGCTTTTTCTTTGTTATTATTAATATTATAAATTAATTACTTCATTAGTCCACACATTCTTGTTACAGGTTAATTATTCTTATACACATATTTTATCTGTTTTTTCTCTAATTATATTAGCTTAATAAATATATAATATGTACTTGTTCTTCAGTTCAAAGTATGGAAATAATGGTTTAATTTTAACAAGCAGGATAGAGATATTTTTTTTTGTAGTTTTATTTTAAGATGATGATAAAATGTAAATATTAATTTTATAAAGTTTTAATTTAAGTGTTCAAGAATAATTTTTTTTTAATTATCCTACCAACTTATTAAAAAAAAATTGAATTTTTTTTTTCTCTCCTTTTCTTGGAAAAAATTTCTTTTTAAGATTTGGAAACTAAATAAAAAAGTTTGTTTAAAATAGAATAATTTTATGTATGATATGCTCTTGTTTTATTGCTGTCCTACATCAAATTTTTAGGGAATTTCCCAAACAGCAAAGGACTTGAAAAAAATTAAGGGGAAATCACCATTTTAATCAGCATTTTCACTTAACTTGTGCTTTGTGTTACATACAACATACAATTTCAATTTTATTTTTTACAATTTTAAATTTAATTTGTTCATATAATACTAAATATATTTTTAAAGACTTTATCTTTATCTTTTCCTCTTTATTATAATTACATCAGTTAAAAATTTTAGGGTACGTATTATTACTGAAAATTTTGCTCTACAGATATGTGTATAATTTTTTTAATGTGATTCTATGTTGTGTTATTTTTTAATTTTGTATATTATTCATCCATTTCACAAAGAATTTTTTATAAATCTGATACCATTTTATACAAGAGTGCTTGAACAAGAATATTGATATTAAGTTGTCAATTATGTTTAATGAACTTTCTTTAACAAAATTGTGATTTTTGAGTAGGAATGTAGGCATAACAATAATAGTTTCTTTACCCTTATTGCAAATAAATTTATCAGCATTAAATAAAAAAATTTTAATCAGTCTTCAATGACAAGAAAAACAGTTTTCATTTCAATTAAAAATTTTTATTTCTAAAAATATATAGTTTTATAATTAAATAACAAAAAAAAAATTTTTTTTTAAATATTATTGAAAAAAATTGCATATTTAATGTTGCTAATATTTTCATATATATTTTTAACACAAGTGTATCATATAAATACAAGAATCATTGTTTGAGTTATAACTTTTTTGTGCCTGTTTTTCATAAATAAAACTTTTATGATGAAAAGATAAAAATGATTGTTTTGTTAGCATGTCCTTTTTAATAACAAATTTTATAAATGACTGATTAAGTTTAGAATCAATAAATAATGTTTATCTTATTCTTTCTGCAGAAGATGTTGGCAAATATTCATGCTCTGCCAGTTTGCATATTTGTTTTTATTCCCTTTTCATTTCTACTTACGTAAGTAATTGCAATAGTTTTGTTGATTATTTTGAATTAATGATATTTAAATAATTTTGTAAAACAAATGACTTAGAATAATTTTGATAATGGCATTTTAATTATTGTGTAAATGCTACTACAAAATAAAACATTTATCCTGTTGTAAATAGTTGTAGTAATAAAAGTTATTAGTTATATTACCTATCCTGCTGTATATTTGTATGATATAATACTGCTTGAATTTTCACTTTTTATGTGTATAAGCTTCATGATTTTCTTATATTCATTGTGGTTTAATTGTGAAATTTTATTTCAGTTATTGTATAGCTGTTTCTTTAAATCATGTTGAAGTTGGTTTCCCTTATATTAGTGACACAGGCACATATGTGCCAGAGAGTTGCATTTTTAGTCAAGCCATAAATCTTGTGTCTTTTTTATGTAAGTATTTTTTTTTTTTTTTTTTTTTT
>BPLQ01006642.1:386724-416987 GCA_021605075.1 Caerostris darwini | reverse complement strand
TTTTTTTTTTTTTTTTTTTGTATTAAATTTTTTTTTTTTTTGTATTATTATTATTATTATTATTATTTTTAATCAAGATAGTATTGATGAAGTCCCGTGAGTTGTTTTTTTAATGTATTTTTTTGTGATTGTGCATTAACAATTATCTATTAATGAAATTATTCCTTATTTGGAATAAAAACTCATTCCAAGCCCTGCTCATGCATAAATCAAAGCTAATTAGGAAATGCTTGGATGTGTCTATGAATGGAAGAGAAAATAAATTAAGGGAAGATTTTTCAGATAATTGCTTGGAAAGAAAGAAATATACTAATCTGTTTTGATATCTACTAAAATAGTTTGACTGTGATAAACATTTAATATGGTTATATGAACTTGAATTCTTGGAAGAAGAAAACATGTATCCTTATTTTTAACTTGATATTGAAAATAAAGCAACTGAAGCAATACTTATGTTATTTTTATCACTTCTTTTAATATTAAAATAAAGATATAAAGTTATTTTTTAATTAGATGGGAATCATTTAAATGTTGCCTATTCAATTAGATATCTATTATTTCAATAAGTAGCAAACATTTTATGCTTTTTTTAATATAATTGAATTCCTAAAATTTCTTTTGGTTGATAATGGCTCTCATAATGTTTTTCTTCTATTTCTTGTAGTAGCTGTATTTATGTATGTTCAATACAAACATGTGGAACAACATTATAGAGATCATTTATCATCTGAGTTCACTATAGTTTTAAAGCTCAATCGATGGGCTCTATTTGTTGGTTGGTGTGGCTGTTTTGGTGTAAATATAACTGCTAATTTTCAGGTAAATAAATTATTTCTGTTCTTCATATAAAACTTGTAGTATTAATGACATTATTGATGTAATGTGAAGGCAAAAACAATATAATGTTACTAAATTTATTATATATATATTTATATACAAGGTTAGCAAGAAATAAGTATCCTACTTTAGAGAACTGTGGTATGTGTTCTATTAGCCTGAATACAATAAAATTTGAACTACTTATAATTCACATGATGCACTTGAATTATATTAAATACATTTTAGTACCAAAATTCTCTGATGGCACTGAAATACACAACATTTGATATGCTTTATAAATGTTACATATAAAAAGTAGCTTTAAAACTGCTCAATATGTTCCCTTTTCTGATCAACAATGTGCTCTAATCACAGAACCATATTTTCTACAGCTGACTGGAATGAGTGTGTCTGAATATAAAGAACTTGGTGCTTAATGGTGCCCTTTAAATCTGATACAAAGGCTGCCCTTTTATGCTAGGTATTGTTCTTCAGAAAGCCTTACAACTAAAAGTTGCAGAGAATAAATCCGACGAACTGGGAAGCAAGGAACTCAAGTGCAAAAGTGTTATGAACTTCTGTGTCTCCGTCCCGCAATAGCTACACAGGCTTGGGTTTTAAAGAGATAAAAATTCAAAATACGTTATAAACTTTTTTTGTACAGTGGAATATTGTATATCCATTGCACAAGAAACAACTGGCACACTGCTGACTTTAACAACCACAGTAGCCACATTTTCGATGCAGGCAGACGGTATTTGCTTTTTTTCTCTGCCTGGAAGAATATCTAGTTATTTCAAATTTCTGTATCATGCTACAAGGAGACATTGGACCTCTTTGTATTTGCTGCATAGGAAGGAATTCGTTTGTTTATTCTTTTACTTTTGGATTCGTAGGAATTCTGCTGGTTCAGACCGAACAATTTTACCAGTAACGCTTTTTTCTTGCGACATAGGCATGATGGGCAGAGAAATAACTAATGCTCATGCAGAATCCGCTTTCTTTTTATCCAAAGAATAATGTTAATAGCATGCATATAATGCAAATGATGTTTCACATTTTCGATATATGCAAATAAATACCAATTGTGTTACAGGAAGTTAAGTACTAAAATATTTTATTTAATAAATGTCAAGTACAACATTTGAATTATAAGTAGTTCATATTTTTATCTCATTTTGATCAATAGACCATATTCTAGAGCCTTGTGAAGTAGGATGCTTATTTATCTGCCTGTGTTTTTCATTTTGTTTTTAAAGATGGAAATATAAATAAAAATAGAAAAAAAAAAAAAAGTTAAGATTTGTACTCTTTTAATAAAATAGAAAAGTTTTACAGCTTTAATTTCATTTTTTTTCCTTGTAATTTTTAATATTCTGTAAATAAATCATTCCTTGTCCATCCTTTTTTTTTATTATTATATTTATTTTTGCTACTTAGTTGTTTAAATGTTATCAATTTAAAATACTTCCATATCAATGATAATTTTTAAGCATATTTTACATCTATTATACATAATTTATTCTATTGCTTTTCATCTATTATTCTGTAAAATAATAAAAGATTTAATTATAAAAATAAGTTCATACATTGCATAATTAGTTACTTTGTTTCTTTTTACATCATTAGGAAACTTCAGTTATTGTTGTTCACATGTGTGGTGCTCTTGTGGCATTTGGTTGTGCTGCAATATACAGTTGGTTACAAACTATTATTTCTCATTATGTGTGCCCTCTACTTAATTCAGTCGCCATTGCAAGAATGAGAGTATTTTTCTCTCTTATTCAAACTGCAGCTTTTATTACAAGTATCCTTTGAGCATTAATTTTTAAATAAAAATTTAATGCTTTTAAAGCTAAATATATTCATATTCTGTATTTCATTTATTTAAAATTTATTAATTTTATATAGATGCTTACTTACTTAGTATACTTTGATAAATCCCCTTTACACTTAGATCTGTTATAAAAAAAATATTTTTACTCCGAAATATTTTATTTATAACATATCTAATTGAGAAAAACATTTTATTTTTAAAAAAAAAAAAAACATTTTGTCAATTTATTGAATATAAAAGATGATTTTGTTTTATTTATTATTTTCTTGAGATATATTTTGAAAGAGAAAAAATTTCAAAATGGGTATGTTTAATTAAGAATAATAATAAAAATTATAACTTTGATTTTTTTTTTTTAACGTAAAATGTAACTTATTATTTTTTTTTACAATTCCTATGAGTTTACTTTAAATCTTTTTTTACCATATTATATTCTAAGTGTACTTCAATTTCCTGCCTATGCTCTGCAAGTGTAATTTTTGGTCTGAAAAAAGAAAAGGTTTCATATAATTTTCAGCTGATTTACGCCTGTATTTTAACATAACATACCAACTACCTATCACACAAATTCGATATGTCATTTAGGAGGTATTTTAATTTTCAATAATTAAAACTTTAGATTTAATAATATTAAATGAAAAACTAGATGAAATTTCCACTCTTAAGTATAGCCAAACTATGGATAACATGAATGGTAAACATCTGATTTAATGGTGGAAATAAATGAATTAATTACTTGTTAGAAGTGCTAGTCAGACATGGTGCAAAACTCCTTTGAAAGGGAAAATTATACTAATGAGTGTATATTTATTTCATTTTTCTTTATAATATATTATCTAAAATTTTAATTATTAAAATTAAAAAAATTAATTTCAATTAAAATCAGTCTTAAATAGCATTTTCTCCCCATGGCACTGCTCTTCTGAATCTGCCCAACTTGGCTTCATCTCAATTTTTTCACAAAATTGGTATTGGACTTTATTATACTTATATTATACTTATACCATTATATTTACCATTCCATGTGATCTTGGAACAAACTATATCAATGAAATTCTGCTTTTTGTACCATAGCATAAAACTAAGAGAACATTTACAATTTCCAAAAGTGTTTTTGATGCTGCGGTTAGATAAAAATGAGAAATTGTATTTGTACGACAATTTTTTGTCTTCATGTTAAAGAGATGAAAATCTCAAAAGTTTTACAAATAAAAAATAACTTTTGAAATTTTACATGTAGAGTTTTTTTCAATCAAAATATTAAGGAATAATTTATTGTTTAACTAAAGGTAATAATGAAAAACAATCTACAAATATTGTAATTTAAAACTTAGAAAAGTATTATTGGAAATGAATATTGCATGCAAGATTGTACTTAATTTTTAAAAGCTATGGTTGCTGGTATCATAGCTCATCAAAATTTTCATGGGAAGGATCCCACTAAATGGCATGAACAAGATGGAGTATGTATTTGAAAATTTTATTTAAAATTTAAAAAAGTTTATTGTATCCATAAGAATTTTTGCTTAAAATTTTCTAGTATTTCACAAAATATTTGTACTTTGATCTCTAGTATTTATATTGTTATGTAAATTTTTTAAGAAAATCATTAATTTGAAGCTTATGATAAGATTATGGGTGATTATTAAAATAAAAATACTAGAAAGATGTTTTTGTAAGCTATAGAATTTTTAAAAAAATTCTATTTTGCATTTAATTTATTTTCAGAATTTTTCTTTTTTTTTTAATTTAAAAATTTGTAGCTCTATATTATAAATATATGAAATTTAAAGTTTATAAATTTGAAGTATATGTTATTGTGACATTTGAATTACATTTCTATAAAAAAACAACTTTTTGCTTTTAATGTATTATAATACATATATATATATATATACAATTTTTATTTACAATATATTAATAATAGCATTATAATTTTAATTACTTTCTATTTTCTGTTCAAATTTTAAAGGATTTATAGAAATAATCTTGACTGTAATCATAAATGTCAAGTTAATCTGGTTTTAAACATAAAGTAAAAGCTTTTTTTAATAATAATTTTCCTGCTTGTTTTTAATATTTTTAAGTATTTTGAGGTATATATTACTACAATCAAAAACTTATTTTGTTATTCATATTTATTTGAATTTTATTCTTTATTAATTTGTAACTTGTTTCTTAAATAGAAATATTGAATGATCTTTTATAGGGATTTACAGCACATGTTGTTAGTACTGGTGCGGAATGGTTACTAGTTATGGCTTTTGATTTCTTTATTCTTACATATGCTAGAGAGATGCAGAATATATCAATATCTTCTCCTAAAGTAAGTTCTACAAATCATTTTCTTTAAAAATTTAATTAAAAATGAATTATTTTCATAAAAACTTATGTTTGGGGCCAAAACATTATAAAATTATTTTTAAAAAAATTTTTTTAATGAAAATATCTTTACTACCTTAAACACTTGCTTATAATCTGCAGTTATAGTTTTTAGTAGTGAAATAAAAATGTTATTAGTTTTCTAGGGTATCATAATTCATATTCATTTCCCTTTCATGAAAGCACAACAATTCACTGCGTTTCCTTCATCCTCGGTTTCCTTAAGTTTTATTTTATTAAAAATTTCTTACTACTTTTTTATGGTAAAATTCCATTCAGAACAAATAACTTAAATTTTTTAAAATTGTTACTGATACTTTTAAACAAATATTGCAGATTTGAAATAGAAGCCTATCCAATAGGAAAAAAAAATGGAAATGTTTTTTAATGCATGATTTTTTTTTTTGGGGGGGGGGGGGGCCACCTCTAAAACCAACTTGCCAACTCTCTTGCATTTATTCGGAGAGTCCCAAAGTTCAGTTGCTTTTCCCAAAGTCCTTAATTGTATACAAATCTCCCAAATTTTATAAAAAATTAGGAAATTCCCTTAATAAATTGGTTTTTGTACAAATATATGGAAAATTTTGAAGAAAATCCTTATGAATAAATTTTTAAAACAATCTGTCTAAATGAAAAAATAAAAAGTGTGAAATATCTCATCTCAAAGCTTTGCATCAGGTCCTTAAAATGGTGTATGGCAATTTACAAAAGAAGAAAAGATAATTTCAGAATTGAGTTATGCCTCAAGTGAGGTAGGAAAAAAAAAAGGGGCCTATCATTTTCTTTCCTCGAAACAGAAATGTATTGCCATTCCACCCCTCAATGCAAATGTGGAAAGAATATTTATCCTATTGTTTCTTGCATCTGACCATTGAGTTGACAAGTTCTAAGAGCAGCAAAGTAATTTTGATTTCTAATTATAACTTTAAAATGACTGGCACCCAAAATGTAACAAATTGTAATCATGCAATAAAAAAAATGATAAGTTAAAGTAAACATTGAAATATGACTGGATTATAAGAAAGATTAGCAAAACATCTTTTATTTTATATTCATTTTATCAAATTGCTCAATTGTAGAGATTTTTTTTATCAAGTAAAAGTGAACTGCATTATCATTCTTTTTTCATGTTTATTTTTATGTATGTTCTGTATCAGAGCAGTTATGGTAAACCTATTCATATGCTTCATTTATTTAAAA
This sequence comes from Caerostris darwini, assembly GCA_021605075.1. Taxonomy (NCBI): domain Eukaryota; kingdom Metazoa; phylum Arthropoda; class Arachnida; order Araneae; family Araneidae; genus Caerostris; species Caerostris darwini. Next base: position 410,749 of record BPLQ01006642.1, on the reverse strand, counting down.
AAAATAAGAACTTTAAATAACAAAAGATGCATTTTAATTAATTATTAAGAATTTTATTTGGAAAAATGTATCTTTTAATTAATCTTCACTTACAGAAATACTAATACTATTAGTAAAAGCAATTTTTTACTTTTTATTTTATTCCTTATAATTTGTTTATTATAAATGTGCTTATTTGTAAAATCCCTATTTAATTTAAAATTTCCTATACCAAAATTTTCCCCCACCCCCATGAAATCTACTCACACAAATGTTTCTTGAATTATCATTCCCCAGTGTTGTCAGCTATGTAATACATAATCTTGAAAATATGGATTAAAATTAATATTCAAATCTTGTGTACTTGTTTCTTTTATTTAAATAAATATTTCTTGAAAAAAAATTTATTTCCTTGAAAAATACTTTGTTCATTATCATTTCTTTTGGCCATAAAAGAAAGATTTATTTGATTATGTTACATGCGTTCTTTTCCTGTTTCTTTATATTTGACTTAAATTACCTTTTAATAGGGTAGATACTATTTGATCTTCCATATAAACATGGCATTTTATATGTAGAGTATTCAAGTAGTATCATTTTAGTTTCCTTGTTTACTTTTTTGAACTGAAATTAATATTTAAAATTTGTTTATCTTAACCTGAGGGTGGAGAATAGGCAAAAACTCCTAAGTCACATTTTTTATACCAACTCCTGACTCATTTCTATAATTTTATGTGCTATAATGTTTACTGATGAATTTAGAAAAATTTGTGAAATAAATTCAATGATTTCTGTTGAATTCTATATCTATAAAAACAGTTTTTTCTGTAACAAAATATTTTTTATAACTTTAAATTGTAGTATTTGCTCTAATTTAAAAGACAATTCTCTACTCAATTTGCTTACAAAAAATACATATGTGCTAGAAAAAATAATAGTACTAATTTAATTGGTACCAGAGTATCATAGAATAATATAACATAAACAAAAGAAAATTATACATTTCAATAACAAAGATGCTATATGTGCAATACTTATAATACATACAAATCTTTTTTATTAATAATAATAGAATAGCTTCTATAAAATCTTCCTTCATTGTTGATCACAGCCTCAAAAAAGCAGTTACAGTCTTTGCTACCTGTTTTGTTATGGAAAGATACAATTGAATGGCACCTTAACATTTAATTTTAATATAATTCTTAGAATATTGGAAAAATGAAAATTTTTTATAAAAGAATCTGCAGTTTGTTTAAAAATCCAACTCTCGACACCTTCAGAAATAATTTACTGTCCACCTCTATGGCTGAAAAATGAAGGCTTTTATAAATTTATTGACTTAAATTATTGAATTTGTCTTTCAGATACATTTTATAACTGAAGATCTCACTCTTCCCAGCAGAGAATTTTATAGCAGTGAAGATCATGTTAACATCACAACTTCTCAAAACAGTTTACGTACTGTCAACTCTCTGCCCAATAATAGTTATACAGAATTTGAGAAAGAAAATGTACTTACCACTCATGCTATTGTCCATTAATTCAATAATCAAAGAAAATTATGTAAGCATAAGGAATATATTTTATTGTTTTGGAATATTCTTTAATTTAAAAATTATTATATAATAAAGTCAAATTAAAGTTCAACTAGTAGAATTGAGAACTGAAAATACTATGTAACCCATTTTTTTGTTTTAAATTAGATTGTTATAATTATTATGGTAGATGTTTTATAAAATGTAATGATATTGAACTCTTGAGAAATTGGAAAAGAAAAATTACAATTTGACAATTATTATTCCTTAAAAATTTTATTGGAAGAATTTTTAGTTTTTACCTATTTAAAAAAAGTTTAATCCAAAACAAGTTTTTATATTTTAAATGATGATTTTTGTTCTCCTAATAATGTGCTGAATGCATTAAAATAGTTGCTGCTTTTATAAATGTTAGTAAAATATTTATAATTATGGTTAATAATTTTAAAATTATAATTTGTCTTTCTAATATTATTGACCATATTTAAATCCTCCAATTTATCTTTCGTTATTCTTTTCAAAGCACTGATGCAAAATTATTTAACAAAGAAATAAAAAATACTCCAGTTTTGATTATTTTGCTTTTTTCTGTTTCTTAATACTTTTTCTCACTATATAATGTGTATAAATTGAATAACTCCGTATTATAGTTACAGTCCAATTTTTAAATAACATTTTCCTTCCATGTTATAACTGATTTGTTATTATATATTTTAATCTCTGTGAAGTTTTACTGTGAAAGAAAATAAAGTATAATAGCAATAGCAAGGTCTTTCAGAAAAGAAATCTAATCATTAGTTGTTACTACCAATGCTTCTTCAAACTAGGCATGTCAAAACTATTTTTTTCAAAAAATATTCTTTTAAGCATTTCCAATTAAATTATTGTTTTAATGGAGAAAGAATTTTGATCAACTAACTAACAACATGGAAATTATTAAACTAATATTATTTTCAATGTTAAAAAATAATAATATTTCGGAAATGTAAAAAAATGTCAATTTTTGTATTTATTGTGTTTTATTAAATAAAACTGCTTTTTAAATCCATAAACTACTGTAGTCTGACTACTGATTGTGTGGCAGATTGGGAAGTGGGGAAATCGATTGCATCCAAATGAAGAAGCATCATAAGGGAGAAAATGTCATTTAAGAGGAATTTTAATTGCAATAAAACGAAATTAATTTTTTTAATAATTACAATTTTAGATGGCATGATATTAAAAGAAAAACTATATGAAGAAAGTTCAACACTAACTATTATACTCTTTTTCTTTCAAAGCAGCTGTGCACTGTGTATATCTGATTAGCACCCCTAAAAAGTAATTGATGCATAAGTTTCTGTTGTTAAACTGGATGTTTACATTCTACGTGATCCATGGTTGGACTATATAGCTTAAATTGAATCAACATTTTAAATATAGATTATAAAAATATAGAAATCCGGTAAAAAGTGTATTTCTGATTTTTTTTATAAGAAACATGATGTATCACATTATTTATCTTAAAACACTTATATGCACATTGTACAGTAAATGCATTTTTTTAAAAATATTTGTTTTGTTTTGTTAATCTTTTTTGGCAACTAAATCTTATTTTTTTTATGTGTGTGTGGTTATAGCCTTTTCTTAAATAAGGAAATTTTATGTATGTTTTTAGATAGATGCTCTTGAATGTAACCAAGGATAAAATTATTTTATATTAAGTATCATTTTTATTCCTTTACAAATATTTTGTTTTCATATGTATTATGTATCTGTGATAAAAGAAAATGTGTGATTTGAAAGTACGTAGATTAATTGAACATTTTAACCAATTGTACTTGATAATCAGATGTTAAATTTTAGCTCAATCTTTACTAGCTTATGGTGCTTCAAAAATTAACATGAATACATAATCTTATTTTATTTATAGAATTTTGTTGCTTTAAAAAATAAATGTGTAATTGTCAGTCCAAAAATTTTTTTTTTATGCTGATCACTGTATATTTCATATTATTAACTGATTATTTATTTCAACAATATCAGATCTGACTTTCTGAAAGTAGCATTAGATTATATTCAAATGAATCAAATTTTAAATATTTGCATTAAAAAAAAATCTGTTTGATTTTAACTGTCAAGTTTCATGTTAAAATTTAGGTAGCTGAATTTCAAAATACAGTACAAAGTTTTGGTATATTTATTTTAATGTTTGTAGTTTGATGGAGTTTTAAAATTATTTATTATGAATCATTATTATTTATGCATATGTTAACTTTAATCACTATATTTTTCATAATTTGAAATTTTAGCCTCAAGTACAGTAACCTCTCTCTAATCTAGCATTCGTTAATTCGACTTCTATAATCCAACGGCGAACGAGCTTTCACTGTCAAGGTGGTGGGGTTTTTCTTTTTCCAATATGGATTTGGATGTTTGTCGACTTTGCTTATGTGATGCCAACAAAAGGCTGTTTACATTCATAAGATATTTTTATCGTCTGCAGGGATTTAGAATGTGCATCAACACATTAATTATCTACATTGCTTAAATTTTTGTCTACAGTGCTTTATCTTAGATTTCTTCCACAAACTTTAGTGACGCTTGCTTATCCGGCATGGACTTAGTCCCGAATGTGCTGGATTAAAGTGTTCTTTCTGTACTGATTTTCAAAGTTACTGAGGTTTGAAACAGAATGAATAGTTTGGGAAACAAAATATTTTAATTCTAATTTATAAAACCAGCTGTCTCTAATTTTTTCTCTCACAAAATCATTTTTATGACAAATTATTCCCGATTTAAATATTTTATTATATTATTTAATAATTTTTTAGAGAAGGTTAATCATGTTTAAGTTTTTATCTAAATGTAGAATTTGAAAATTTTGATTTGATGTTAGACAAATATTTCTAGAATATCTTAAAAAATTGAGGCTTATTCATGTGTTAGTTCAAAAGCATGGTTTTGCATTATATCTTGTATTACGTGGTTTTACATTAGAAGATTATAGTAATAGCTGAAGTAAAATTTAATTTATTTTTATTTTAGTTATGATTATATTGCTTAGTTTATTTGTTATGTTTTGTTTACTTTAGTTTTTAATTTTAGAAAGATTTTTAGTACATGTGTATTATATTCTTGTATACAATGTATATATATTTATATTAAATTTAGATCAATTAACAGAATTCAAAACTATAAGTTTCATGAATTTTATCTGCTTAAATTATCTTGCAATTTTTATAAAATTTGCAGCTTCATCATTTCACTGAATCTATTTTACTTCTTCTATTGTCTGACAATATAAAGCAATACAATGACGTGCTAGACCTCTAATTTTTCTTTGAATAAATTAAAAAGCACATACTTTAAAAATTTTAATAATTCAAAATGCTGCTTTTTATTCATTTAGTTTAAAAAATATCAATTTATGTAAAAATTATATTTATGTATGCTTTTACAGCATTCTTAGCAATGCCTATATATATCCAAAAGTTTTACAATTTTTGGACAAAGAAATGTTATTATTTTTTTATTTATTTGTTTTCAAGAGTGCTATTTTTTTTTCCTTCCGTGTATTATATAGTTATATACAATATCTGAATTCCTCTTTGAATTGTATTATAAAGCTGTTATGTTGGAATATATGATGTTTTAATATATTGTAGGTCAAACTAACACTAAACTGAAATTTAAATTGTTATAGAACTTTTGTTATTAAATTGGAATTGAATTAATTTGTGTATTACTGTTGCTGTCAAAAATTTTTGTTCACTAATAAATAAAATAATACATTCACATTGTTTATTTAATTTATGAAAATATAATATTCTTGTGCATTTTTTACATTTGCAATTACTTATTCAATACATTTTTTTTTTTTTTTTAATGAATTAAATACAAATTTCATTGATTCTAAATTATCTATTTATATTCAATTAACTTTCATAAATATAGATTACCATTTATTAAGGAGTCAATAAATCATTCAAAGAATAAATTACTCCATCACTAATAGAAACAATTTACTTATATATACTGCTTAAAGTCAAGAATATTTTATTAACCTCTGTATTTGCCAATTTATGTAAATAATTCAGCTAGAAAAACTTCAATTAATTACATTAAGTTTTATTAAAAATACTATTTTAATTAACTAATGTAAATTAAGTAAACAGCAGCAGATCACTTATAAATAGAAATTTAGAGTTTAACCAAGACACATTTAACTGCTTCTACAATAGATATGGGAACTCCGGTTAACATAAAAATTCTGGACAATTCATAATGGTAATAAAAGAATGGAAATTTTTTAATGCATATCCAGTTTGCCAATATTTTAATCTTCTGTTTAAACATCTAATATTTTGAATCACATTAACTGTGGCGTAAAGTGCAGGTAGGTGTAGTTTAATGACACAAGGCCAAGCTGCAACTTGCAGTCTGCAACAGCTTGTAATAAAAGCACATTTGCATCAATTAAAACTTTAATCTAATAAAATGAATTTCAAACAAATATTGGCATCAAATATTTTGATGAAGGTTGTTTTAAAAATTCTTCAATTGACATGTCACGAAGTTAAAATATTAGTTTGATGTTTTTATTTGCATTTAATTCAATCAGAAATTATGTCTTTCTCATAGTGCTTGATCACATTATCGTTAATAGAGGCTCTTTTGGTTGACAAGGATACATATTTGAATGGGTGGTTTAAGTCTTTTCCTATTAAGCAATGTATCTTTATGAAGTAGACTTCAATTTGTTTATTTATTCGTGTTATCTGATCTTTTGGCTTTTGTTTATTTATACTTATTGTTTTGTTTTTTGCATTTAACTTATGAACTCTACTTAAAAGATAAGTAGGTATCATGCTTGAATTTTAAGCACTTTCTTATTTAGTTTAGCTTCAACAGTGGATGAAGTCTTCTGTAGAATTAACAGAAGTAGAAGTAAACGGATCTGATAAATAGGCAGACAAAGCCGAGTGGACAATTTTGGGTTATGAGTAGAAGTGTTTCTGATTTTTTAAATGGTATGCAAATTATTCTGCTGACAATCATGATGGACAAAGAACAGCTTAGTTTTACAATGGCATGGGTTGTAAGAGTTTGTTTCTTAGTTATTTCAGCTTAAGAGAAATGAGGTTATGAGGCTAGTTTTCGTGCTAAAGAATAAGATAGGTTTCAGATAACTTTTATTTCATGGATTTTCTTCCCTTAGTGTCACTGAAAGTAAGTTTATCACCTTATTTAATTCAAGTAATTTGTAACTATATTTCAGATAGACACTTTGTTGTAACTGTAGAGAATATGCATATCACGCCTCTATTCTAAGTCCTTTCATCTGCAATATCTTTAGCAATGATTTTCAGCAAAAGAACAATATCAAAATTAGACTATATGCTGGTGACACTGCAATCTTAAGGCAAGGTCGGAAAACTTGCACCATCCACAAAATTGCATTAGAAAGTGCATCTTATTATAATTTTAATAAATAATCTTTTAAAAATGGACATTCAGTTATCTTTTATTTCTTATTAACTTAAAGAGCATGAGACCACAGCTGTTTCGGCAATTAAGGAGCTGGAGGCCGTCAGGCCTCCAAGGACCTCCATATTAATCTACAATAGGAAACAACTCGCATATCTTTTTTGCTTCTGTTTCGACGAACACATGTATACTATGCCTCACAATGTAACAGTCTGATTGTTTAATGCAATAAGTATCATATTAAGTTAAATGAGGCAATCATTTACATTATTCATGCTGAAAATTTCATGTTATCCATTTTTACAAAGCTTACCTTTCCATATCTAAAATTAATGTACTTAAAAAGTTTGTGTTTTCTATTAGTAATGGTAAAAGTACATATGTAGCGGTTTGGTTAATCGCTCTACGGTCATTTGAGGCTAATTAGACCGGGACCTACAGTTTAACGTGGATTCCGAACCACTAATAAACACTATGTTACCGTCAGGATTCGAACCTGGAGGCTGTGGTACCAACGACTAGAGCATTAGCCGATTGGCCTTCAGGCCGCTATATGAATGGGAGCATATGACGCTTTCTTGTAAAATATGCTTTTTTTGCACTTACATTTTTTCATCTTCAATGAAAAGATATTTAGATCAAATCTATGCGGGAGCGGGGTTATATTAAATGTAAGATAAGGACATGGTATAAGTCGTCGTCGTCGTCTTTTCTTTCTTGAGTACATTAGGCCTTAAACTCTAATCTAAATAAAATAATAAACATGAGAGATATAGGTCGTGTGGCAGGAAGTATCAGATAAGAGAGATAACCAGAATAAAGTACAAAAAAAAAAAATTTAAATAAGTTTAAGCTAGGCAGGAAATTAAAATTAAAGAGTAAAATAATTAAGAGTAAAAGAGTATTAATTAAACATGTAAAAATAATTATAATAATTTTTAAAAAAAATTCATTATAAAAAAATAATAAAAATGTGATTGCCTAAAAGAAGGGGAAAGGGGTTGCATGGAAGAATTGATGACTGGAAAATTAAGGACTGGATCAAGAATCGTACCCTCAACCTAGGGGCTTTGGAGGACAGTAGTCTAATCAATGAGCTAACTTACTTGGAATAACTGCAGATTATGAAGCACATCAAGCTGCCAATTTTGATTTAATAAGGTGAAAATAATCATAATGAGGCAAACTTTGAATTTCAGAATTATTACTGTGTCTAAGGTTGTTGTACAAACTCTTTTAGCGATGTTAAGAATAAGATTTTTGATGATAGGGACATAAAAAAAATTCTGATGTCATCATTTCTGAAAAATTTTTATCTTCATAATATTTATGTATTGATTAATTGATTTCAAATAGCATGCTTTTATAAAATTTCAACAGATACTTAAAGCACTTGCTTTATAAATATTTGGCTCTGATATGCTGAGAGCGAGGCTAGCGAGATGTCTTCAACTCTATGAATGAACAATTTGGCTGAACCCTACTTCAAAATATTAACAATTTTACTGCGGAACATGACGTCAACATGTCAAATTTGTTATTTCTAAAGATGGGAATGCGAATGACTCTTATAGTTTTAAATGTCAGAAATTCGCATGCCTTATAAAAAGACCCCACTTAATTACAGCCAGACAGTTAGAAACTCGATGTGATCACACTGTTTGGTTTTTAAAGTCATCATTGTTGAATAAAGATGTCGAGTGCCTGAACGCGAAGCGTTCATCTACTCAATGGTAGGTTTTTAAAGTAGTGTCTGTAACGTATAATATAAGTAGGAATTGGACATTTGTTCACTTGTCAGTAGACCCTGATTAACTATTTTAGGGGCTTTTAACAAAAACGTAATGCTTATTTGAAAAGCTGCCTTCACATTATCGCGTAAACATTTTGAGCACCGCACAGCAAATCGGTTTTTAGCAATTCAGGTGAAAATCGAAACACATGCGATTTTATTTGTTGCCATTCAGAAGACGGTTAATCAAAGATGCCGAAAGGCTGTCAATGAAAGATGGTTGAATACACACCCACAGGAGGAATAAGGTGCTTGTTTATCGAGTTCAAACTGCAATGCATTTAAACAAACTAACATTCTGCCAAATATTTCAATCTTCGGTTCTACATGTTTTCTTTTTAACAGTTGATAAGCTGATTTATATTATTTAGTAAAGTGACTTATATGAACTAATTATTGAATTGAATTTGAATTATTCTTATTAAATTCACGAATAAAAAGGAACTTTGGTTTTTTTTTTAATGATTTTACATTAAATATTGAATTTCCTTCATAGTTACAGTATACATTTTTTCGAAACTTTTAGCATTCTCGATGGATTGATTTTGAAACTACTCACGTGCACGTATATTTACTCTGTAAAATATGCACTATAGTGGATATTACAACTATTTTAATGTCATCATTGTTGAATAAAGATGTCGAGTGCCTGAACGCGAAGCGTTCATCTACTCCATGGTATGTGAAGGCAGTAGGAAAGAAATGTCATGATAAATAGATAATAGTAATCGTATGATTTGAGAGAAAAAAAAGAAGAAAGTAAGGAAAATGCAAATCATCGGTGATGGAAACGTAACAAGAAATGTATGATCAGTAAATATGCGTTGAAGTAAAATATCTAAAAACCGATAAGTGAGCAGGAAATTATGGTGGTTTGAGGCTTCGATTCCATTTAGAAGTAGAGAAAGGATACTTGTATTTTCCATTCAATTGCGTAAATATAGTTTGTGCCATGATAAGAGGGTTTTCGTGAGTAGCAATGGTATTGAAGAAATTTCTAGAAAGTTTAGTAATATAGTTGTCAATAGAATCAATTTTTAAATCTTGATGAATCGTAGAGTTGCGGACAAACCAGGGTGCACCAGTGATAATACGAAGAAGATTGTTTTGAATAATTTGTACAGATTTCTTGTTAGATTGTGCAGCTAGACCCCAGATTGGGGCAGCATAGGTAAGGATATGCCTAAGACCTTGTTTGTAGAGAAGAAGTTTGTTTGACAAAGTTAATTTAGAAAATTTATTAATGAGTGGTTGAGTGAGATAAAATTTTTTCCAACATTTTTCTTTGATTTTTTGAATATGAGCTCGAAACGTAAGTTTATTGTCTATAATTAAGCCGAGATATTTAATATTAGTTGCCCATTCAATTTGTTGATCAAAAAGGGAGAGATTAATATATGGTTGTCTGGCGTGTCCTTTTCGGAAAATGATAGCTTGAGATTTAGAGACATTAATTGCGATGCGCCATTTAGTTAGCCAATCCTCTAGTATATTCAGAAAATTTTGAAGAGTATTGATGACATAAAGAATAGAAGCACCTTGGGCAAGAGCAGCAGAATCGTCAGCAAATAGGCAATTGGAAATGTTAGTGCACTGAGGAAAGTCGTAGGTAAAGATATTGTAGAGAATAGGACTTAGCACGCTTCCTTGAGGTGTACCAGCACAAATACGACCGATTGTGGAGAATTCATTATGAAGTCGAACTTGAAAGGTTCTATTTTTAAGATAATTTGTAATGATAAGTGTGATCCAAGTTGGAAATTGAAGTTTGATCATTTTGTAGATCAGTCCATTGTGCCACGATCGATCGAAAGCTTTTTTGACATCTAGAAAGACACCTCCTGTAAAAAATTTATAGTTATATCCTTCAGTGATGATATTGGTGACACGTAGAAGTTGATGACAAGTTGAGTGATGTTGACGGAATCCAAATTGTTCTGCTGGAATTATGGAATTTTTATTGCAAAAAGAAGTAATATGTTTCACTAAGTGTTTTTCGTAAAGTTTTCCTACACAGCTAAGGAGACTGATGGGCCTATAATTTTGAGGAAATTTCCTATCTTGGCCAGGTTTAGGGAACATGATGATATTTGCTTTTTTCCGGGTAGGAGGGAAGTAGTGATATTTAGTACAGCTGTAGTAGATTTTTGCAAGATGAGTAATGGCATTAAGGGGGAGACACATTAAGGCTTTATTTGGAATGTTGTCAGGTCCAGAAGATTTCCGAATGTTGAGATTCTTGATTAAGTTAATTATGTCAGATGCAGAGAAAAAAATATTGTTTTGATAATTTTGATGATCAGCTAGAAAGGAAGTTACTGTATCTTTAACATGCTCAATTTGTGAGTCATCGCAAGGTTCAGTGTTTTATTGAAAGGAGAGTTCAAGGTTTTCAGCAAAAGAGTTCGCTTTATCAGAAGATGAGAATATAAGACCTGAGGATCCAACCAGTGGAGGAATTTTGGGATATTTTTTGGTAAAATATTTGTTAATTTTGAAGAGAAAATTATTTTCTGGATTTAGCCTATTAAAAATTCATTCCATCTGTCATTTTTTAATTTGTGAATCATTTGCTGTATTTCTTTTTGAAGCTTGTTGAGGGATTGCTTGAACGGAGGAAATCTGGTATCTTGCCATAATTTTCGAATTCTGTTTTTTCTGCAATTTTAGAGATGATTTCAGTAGGAAGTTTTTGGTGTGGAGTACTGAGTTCTTTAGATTTGCTAGCAAGGTTCATAGCAGAAGTAACAGCATAATTGAATTTATCAATTATTTTGTCAATATCTTGAATATTGGAGATAACTGGATTACCAGGAATGCTTTGAGAGAGAATTTTAGTAAAAATATTCCAATTGGTAATTGTGATTATGCTATTGAGGAAGGGCGTAAATGAATTATGAGAGACTTCAACCAGCACAGGGTTATGATCACTGGAAAGATTGTTGATAGAAGAAGCAGGCCTGGCGTTTAAATTTTTAAGAAGTGCGATGTCAAGAGTACTATTGCGAGATTGTGAAGGCAGAAATATATGGGATCATTAGGAGCAATAACATTGAATGCATTAAGATTTGTCCATTCGAAGAGAATAGAACCATTTATGTTGCTGCGTCCATTATTCCATGCAGGATGCTTAGAATTGAAGTCACCAAGTAGAAGTACTTGTTGATTGGAGTTCGCTATTGTATCAAGTTCTTGTGTGAGAAATCTAGAAATTGGAGGGCGATAAATGCTAGCAACAGTAATTTTTAGGTTATTCTTGAGATTAATAACGATAGCTGGGTTTTCAAAGCTGGTTGTAGTAAAATGAATTTGATGATGATTAATATTTTTATGAAGACAGATAGCCGTGCCTCCTCCTCACTATTTTAATGTGTATATTACCTTCCTGCAAATTAAAATGTAATTTTTTTTTTCCTCATTGATGTAACGGGTCAAACAAAGAGTCTTCTGAAATGTAACGGTGGCAAAGCTCCATTTTTCAGATCCGTTACATGTTTTTGTACCTGATAATACCCTCATTATCTAAAGTTCAGGTTGTTTTCAAAAACTTTTGTGTCTGCTGTTTGGGTCCTGATTGTTGTTGATATCGGCGTGACTTATATTTGATACTTGTCTTGCGGCGAGTGCTTTTTTTATAAACATAGTTACTGTAGTTCTGTTTCCGTTAGAAAAGAATGCATGCTTTCCAATTGTTAAAAATCGGTAATTGTCTTTAAAGAAATATTTATTACCGTAAGTATCTTGTTATTAATACCTTTGCTAGGTCACAGTCATTTTTAATTTTAAAAGTCAAATATACTAGCGATTAAAAATATTAACATAATTTATGCATTTTAAATTTGCATTTTATTAAGTAAGTATTTATAAATTTACATGTCTAAAAAGGTTACAATTTTCCGATACCTAATTTTTTTTTTCCCCAATCCGGTGCCCCTATGCGTACGTGACTAAGATCGTGTACTGACCTATTCTGTTTTTAAATGCATTATATTTAATACACGCTATTTGTTTATCTCTTTATCGTAAACATTGCGAAGGTACTAATAGTTGTGAAGCGGTATCGTGTGTGCAGGAGTGCTTTATGCAACTTTTATATGCTGAATGCCTTGGCGTTATTTATTGCTATTTTTTTTTTTTATTTGATTAATATACTTTTCATGAAATAAAGTCGTTATTTTAGGTCCGAAATAGAGTTTTAAAAAAAAAGTTAATGCTGTGCCAGCAGTGGGTGCTAGAAATTTGATCATGTCTTCAACTAGGAGTAAAGTTATTCATTTGTATAAAAACGTAAGTATTGTTAGTTGTTGAAACGCACATCTTTTTCTTATTCATAATTATTTTGTAACAGTAGGGATAGTAACTTTCTGTGAAAATTTTATTTTGAAATATCTTTAAAATAAAGCATTTTTTATGCATCTTACTGCTGTGCATTCAAAATACTGTCAAAAAATATAGTCTAAAATACATGTGAAAACAGAGAGAGAAAAAAAAAAAGAGTTTATATAAAGTTTATAATTTTGATAAAATTTCAGATATAGTCTTAACTAAAATTTTATTTCATTTTTCCTTAATTTTGAATTGAGTATTTGACAAAATAATTTTAAAATGTTCTTGTACTAATGTTTCATGATATTATACCACTAGCTGCATAGTATTTTTTAAATTTTATATATATATAAAATATATATATATAAATTTTACAGTTACAAATTTATATATATATAAATTTTGCATTGCTCTCCATAATCAAAATAATTTTTTAACTTAATGTGAAAGAGATTGTATTCCTAAAACTAAATTTAATTAAAAACACTTGTTCCATAATTTTTACAGTTTTATTTTCTTTTTAAAATTTGATTGACTCTAATTCAGTTTTTAATAAACAATGCAAAATATTCTTTTTTGTTCATTTTTTTAATATAAATTTAATGTGTAATTGAATTTAAGATTTATATAAAATTTCTATGTATGTTTTTTTAATTCTTATATTAAAGATCATGTTGCTTACTTAAAAAAAAAAAAAAAAAAAAAAAAAAGCTCATCTATTGCAATTTTTGTTAAGTTTTAAACTGATGTATATAGTTTAAAATAATATTAGTAAATTTTTTAATGCATGAATAATTAAATAAAATAATATTTAGGTTATTCTATTTAATATTTTTGTGTTTTTATCATTATACTAAATCATATGAAAAAAGATAATTAAATGCATTAAAAATGATATTATTTAAAATTAATGATAAATTTTGGAATTAAATATTCAATTTAAAATTTTAAATATTGGATTTTTTAATTGTATTTAGTTGATTATTTATGCATGTTATTTATAATAGGACTTTGCTTTAATTTTAATGATAAATTTATGAAATATTTTTTTAAAAACAAAATTGCAAAAATTAATATTTATTTTTAGTTACTATTCCTGGGAAGAGATTACCCAAAAGGTTATGATTATTTTAAAATCCGCTTAAAAGAGGCTTTTATGAAAAATAAAGATGTAAAGGACACTCACCAGATAGAACTTCTGCTAACCCGAGGCCAATATGTTATCAAAGAACTGGAAGCTCTTTATATGTTAAAAAAATATAGAACATTGAAGAAGAGATATTATTCTGAACATTAGCTCAAGCTGTTATAAAGATGGCAAAAATTTATATTTTCCTACTACCTTGCGTGTTATGTGAAGTTTTTCTTTTGTTCTGTAACTGTAGTGAATAGATATGTATTGTATGTTTGAATCAATAAAATATTTTTTATATGTTCCAATTTTTTTATCTTATTTAATATTTTTAAGGAGGTATTTTTACTATTTTTGACAATTCATGACTTATATTTGACTCCATGAGGATTTCTGTTTTAGCATTTTTTGTAAATTGGGTATCTGTTGTACATAAAATGAATAAAACTTTATTAATTTAATAAAGCTTTATAATTTTGTCATATTAATAATTAAATACAAAATTATATTTAAGATTTAAAAAAAAAAATTAAATGTTAAGTGGTATACTTATTTTAATTTTTAAAAATGCTAATTAATGTATATAAAACAAATAATTAGTATATTAAATTTAAATTATGCTTAATTATCTTTTTTGTTACTCTTGCTTTATAAATTGACTGAGATTTGATAATGCAGTTTGCTAGGGTTTTTTATCTTAAATTCTTTGAGGTATTAATACTTCTAGATAAATTTTTCTCTGCTTTTATGTTCTCTTTATTTCATTAACATTATCAACATTCGAAATTTATAAAATTTGTCACATTGCAATTTAAATTTTTTTTCCAAAACCTAAAAATGATTATTAATTTTAATTAGATTATTCAAGTATTTTCTAAATTCACTCACCAACTTTATATAACTGATTAATCCGATGTTGTTGCATTTAATAAATATTGGGAAAAATTACAAATTTTAATTTTAATGGTCTGTGATATGTATAAATTTATATAATTTTATGATGTATCAATTTCACATATATTTTAAATTAAAAGATAAAATATATTTAATAAATACATTACTTCAACTGAATAAATGAATTTTTCATTTGAATGAATGTTTTAAAATAAATTTTTCGTTTTTCAATATCTTCATCTTTGAAATCTTCAAAGTTTTGGAAATTATATTCAAAATTCATTTCCACTATCAAATTTATTATACTTATAAATAATTTTTTTTGTTACATAAAATCATTAACTTAAGCTGCAATAGAAACTTTAATTTAGTTTTTAAAAACTTAACAAGAATATTTTAAATAAATTACATAAAAATGCATATAACACTACATAACAATATACTTGGATATATTAAATATACACCAGATATGTAAAAAAAGTATGCATTCTTAAATTTTATTATTAAATAATAAACACTTTAAATTATAAATGAAATATATAAAAAATATTGATCCTTAGATTTTTTTTTTTTTTTTTTAATCTTTTATCCCAATAAAAAAAGGAAAAAGTGTAATTTATTTAAAATTTCAAGTAAAGGAGAAAAAGATCATGTCTTATCATTTAAAAAAAAAAAAAAATTCTAAAGTTAGCATTGAATATGTGACATATTTGAAAAATTTATGTCGTGTATAAAACTTTATTATCGAAGATAAAAATGCACTCGGAGCTGCTAGTAATATCATTTATAAGCCATTCTTTTTTTCTTTGCATCTAAACGCAATTGTATCACACTATTCAATTTGAAGTATTTTTACTTAATCAAATATTTCCATTAAAAAACTAAATCAGAATTCAATCGATATAATTCTTTTTTTAAATATCACTGTAAACTTTTGTAAATGAATTTCTCAATGAAAAAAACCCCGAAAAGTTCTGTTTGTGACGTTAGATGTATCATGTGACGGAATTAAGCCAATAGGGCGAATCAAAATATCTGCGTTGAACGATATGTAACACATATAATGGGAAATTTTTCAGTTAGCAAATAAAACCAATCTTAGTTTTTAAAAGATAAGTGTGACTAATTAATTAAAGTTTTCTCGTAATAATTTATAATTACTTGAATGAAAAGAAAGTCTTAATATCGCGACCATTGATATTGTTAGAAAACAGCACAGGCGCAAGTATTGTTGCTAAGCAACTGAAACTGCTTGCTTAGTTGCGACGCGTGTTTTACCGCGCTGTGTTTGATGAAGATCCCTGAAAGTTTTTTTTTTCTTGCATCTGATTAACTTCATAGATATTTTATACGATGCCGGTATTAAAAATTTTCTGAATAATTTTAATTCAAATATATTGATTTTATATTACTATAAATTAAAATTTCTGGACATTTTTATTAAAATGCCAATTAACTTATTTTGAAATATCATTTGATGAAGGAAATTAATTGCTTTGGTTTAAAGTGAAATTAATAACATGTGTTCACTGTAATACTAGAACTATTTTAAAAATGATATTTATTATTGAATTTATTGGTATTTATTAAAATCATCATTGTTAACTTAATTAAAAAAGATAAGTTTAAGAGTTATCTGTTTTCTTACCAATTTTAAATAGTTAATAAAATATAAAGTGTATCCTTGTTAAAAAACCCAGATACTTCAATATATATGTATATTCTGCAAGATTTTTAGCACATAATCTGTAAAATAAAATTAATATAATTATTAAAAAAACAGAAAATAATAAAATAAAACAGGGAAAAACAAATATTAATGACAACCTAGGTTTAATTTTATAATTAATGTATAAAAAGAAATTTAAGTTATAATAATATGAATATAATTATTTGAAAATCATAAGTAATCATGATAGTCAAAATTAATAAATTTTTTTTTCACAATTTATCAAATCGTTCACTATGTTTGTTATTGCTTTTATTCAAAACAAATATTCAATAATTTTTTTACATGTGCAAAAGAAAATGAAATTAAAAAAAATAGTAATAATAAATAAAATAAGTCAGTATTATTTTTTATTCAAATCATTAGCCCCGGAAGAAATCTATTGGCAAACGATCAAAAGCTGAAAAAATGTTGATCAAGAAAGAAAAAGAACAGCTCTTAGGTTGGTATTGGTATTATTTGAGACCTGCTAGTTAGAAATGCATTCATGGATAAAATACATTGATTGTTATTTTTTTTTAGAATAATATGAAAGTCAGATGAATTATTTGGATACAACTATGCAATTTATTATTCATGAGTGTCAGACAGCTTGCAACAATAAATGTTTGCTAATAACTTATATGCATTAACAAGAATAAATGCATTAGTTTTTTTACATTCATGAATTTATTATATATTTTAAAAGTATTCTTGACATTATAATTAGTATTTAATTATATATTATTTTTAAAATTTATTTTCCAAAAATGATTTGTCAGTTTAAAGTTTTTTGTTCTTTAATTATAAAATACATTAGATTTTCAAGCTGTGGATTCTACTCATGGAGAAGAATTAAAGAAGTCTGAAGCCATTCCTATAGCTGCACCAAAAGATGTGAAAGAGGTTTTAAAAAATTGTTATAATAATTTTTAATGCATGTTATTTTAAGTATATAATAAAATAACATTATAATGTGTTTTTTTTTTATTTTTTTATTTTAGGATTTCAAAATCAAAGAAACTGAACGTCAAGAGTTATTGTCTAAGTTTTCTATTTTGAATAATCTTTATAGAGATAAAAGATTTTTAAAATGGGAAGAAAAATGTGTAAGTTCAATTTTAAAAAATTCATTTTTTTTTTTGGTTTAATTTCTAACCGTGAAAATAATTTAAACTTAATTTTAAAATTGTTTAGACAAATACCAATTTTATGCTTTTAATATATGGATTGTCTTAAAAAAAAACCTTGCAGTATCTGAGTGATGTGGATTATAAACCATTGCAAATAATGTGTAGACGTGTTTTTTTTTCTCTGATAGTTTAAAAAAAAAATCAATTCTATAAAATCATCATCTAAAATTGCCTTTTGACAAGAAAAATTAAAAAGCTATGTGAGGGGAAAAAAACAAACATTCTAAACATAAAAAAAGAAATATAATCGTTGTGGGCGATAAAGGAAGCATTAATTTTTGGAAAGACAAAATATGAGGTGCATTTTACATCGATGTGGGCTAGTGAAGGGAAATGGCCGGGAAGAAAAGAAAAAAGTTATAGATATGAACTAAAAACGTTTGAATAATGAATTGTGATACTGATCAAGATTTTCATTTCTCTAGCAAATATAAGGATTATTATTTATCAAAAAATGTTTCTTTTGATTTAACAATAATTTTTAAATGCACATCTTTTTTTCCGATTTCTATGCTATTTTAAATTTATAACCTATAATTTTTTACATAATTGTGGCGTGAAAAACGCTCTTTGAAACAAAACCATTTTCATAGTTTTATGCCATGGGTATAAAAAGAAAACTTGATTGATTTTGGTATATTAAAAATCATGCCTTAATCGCCGGCTGATTATATGCGATCGTTTATTTTTTCGGTACGAAAATTATGCTTATTGGTTACACAGCGCTGAGGATTGGAGGCAGGAAAGTATAATAGTTTTCTAAATATTACTTTTCTTTCCTTATTCTAGTTAATCTCTTTAAAAAAGTTATGTTGTAAAATGAAACATTGAAAGTTTTATTGACAGGATGTTTGAATATTAAAAAATAATTAATTAATTTACTAAATAATGTTTAAATAAAATTTCTAAAAACAAAGTGTTAGTTTTTAATTAACTTTTAAAAGTAAATTTTTTTGCTTTCACACTAAATTATTTCTAAATGAAAGCATTTCATTTCGTTATAGAATGTAATAATGTAGGTTATTACGTTTAAGTAATAATATTTAAGCCATATAATATATGTTAAATAAAAAAGCTTTTTATTAAATTTGTAATTAAAAAGGAATAATGCAATACACACTAATAAAAGTGGTATTTATATTAAAAATTGTAATAATAATATTTAATTTAAGTAGATAAATGCTACTTAAATTTTTACTCGGTAATAATATAAGTTAAATAGTTTGTTTTTAAAATTTAATTTTATAATTCTAGAAATCTTTCTTAGTTATGTTATAAATTAGTGTTCTGTAAATAAATTACAGTTAATGGGCATACACTTTCATACTAAACATAGTTAACATGAACTTTTTACTGATTAAATATAAAAAAAGGCTTATTGTGAAACTTGCAGGTAAAGTTAGTTACTTGTATGTTATTGGATAATGATAATATATTCAAATGTAGCATAATCTTGTTATTATATTCTAATATGTCACTCTGTGCATAACCTAAAACACTCTTTTTAAATATCTTTCAGTGGTATAATTATGTGTATAGAAGTCGAGAAATAAATCCTTTAATTCTACCTGAAGTAAATGCATATCTCTCAGAACTGGATGAAGATGATGTCTATGATATAATGCAAGTCTTTGAAAAGTGCCGAAAAAGTCAACAAGTTGTTATTTTTACATAGATTAAAAAATACTATTAAAAAATGCCAATTTCTTAATTTTTAAAACTATTTTTTTAATCAAAATAATTCAAAACTAAAATTCTTTTTTCTCTACATTATTCTATTTTATTCTTAATCATGGGGCATTGTTTATAAAAATATCTTCTTTTTTAAGCTTTTAATATTTGCTTATTTTAATAAACAAATATAAAACCAATTATAGCCTTATTAGTAGAATGTTGTCAGCAGCTGGATTGTAAATCTTTTGTAGAAGTTTGTTAAGAGTTGTTTTCAGTTTTCCAACTAATGCTACTTAAAATAATTGATAAATGTACGGTTTAGCAACATCTTTTACCTTCATTTTGCTGATTACTGTGCTTTCAAATGTTATTTTTTTAAGAAGACTTTAAAAAAGAATTGTTGTGGACATGACAATTGCTAACTTTTGGATGTATTTAGTAGAACATGAACCGTTTTTTTTTTTTTTTTTTTTTTTTTGTCAAAAAAGAATAATTCAAGTTAAAAACTCACAAAGCTGTTGTTTTACATTGTTTACATCAGTGGTTACCAAAATGTTACCACATTTTACTAAACTTACTATTTGTATATCCCAAACGACAAGACAAAGTGATATTTGGAGGTACACTAAAGACATTGGCTCACATAAATTAGTGTTAAAAAATAAATTAGGTCTTTGTAGGTCACATAAATTAGGTCTTTGAATTGCATTAGCATTCACCTAAATTAAAAATTTAAATTTGTAATTTGTATATGTATAATGTTTGTAATAAATAATTTGATTTTTGGCATATATATATATATGATGTATTATATGAAGTATAACTTGTAATTATTTGTGTCTTAAGGGTAAGTTACCAGAAAACTTTATAGATTGTTGGTTTATATTATACATCATTTGAATTACATTAAATTTTTTCAGATGTGCGAAGAAATAAAATTAGCATTATTGGAATGTCCTGAGATTGCACTTAAAACTCTAAATTCTTGGATGCAGGTATATAAATGTTTATTTATTAATAATTATTCTATTTTGTATAGTTCTGACAAGTATATCAAACTAAGTTGCTTCATCATTAAAAAAAATTTCATTTGTAAACATTGTTTAGGATAAATAAATTTGTTATGGTTCTTAAACACTTTTTAAAATAAATATGTATTATATCCTAACTGAAAAATATAATGTATTAAATTAAACAATTAGTTATCTTAAGTTTTAAGTATTTAAATGTGATTTTTATGTTCGATGATGTGTGATGTTAATTACTACTAAATGATTATAATTTTAACTTTTATTTTTGTCATTCTACTTTCAGAGTATAAAGAATTTACAATATATGATGAGAAAGAAAATGGATAAAGCTACATTTAGAATTTTGCGAGTGAGTTCTTAAGACATTATTTGCTTTTTAAATGTTTGCTTTAAAATGGAATATTTATGTAATATTGTATTTATAAATATGATTAAAACTGTCTTTTAGAATAAATCTAGTTTTGATTTTAAGTTATTTTTTTTAATTTTAGGCAGCCAATAAGCACATTAATGATGAATCATTCAATATGGAATTTGGTGTAACAGACCAATCCAATGGCTCCACTAGCTTTACATATTGTCTATGGGGTAATTTGTCAAAAAATGTTAGACATAAGGGTATGAATTTACCTTCTGTTGGATTTAGTTTTGAACTTCCACCTGAACTTTTGAAAATAAGTTGTGCTGTTAGAATATGGCATTCAATGTTTGATAATGTTACTCCAACATTTTGTGAATCTGCTGTACCTAATCAATGGAAACTAGGAGAACTTGTTTCAAAAGGTAAAACATGTATGATAATGTATAAACAATGATGATTATTACCAAGATAATTAAACATGTATGATATTATTTATTTATGCTTTAAATGAAAAAAAATATTTGTTTAATATGATGTATTTTGCCTAACTGTATACTTTCTTTGAGCTATTTAAATGCTTTTAATAAAATTTATAGATTTTTATTATGTACTTTATCTTGATCAAATTATTTTAATGTTTATAATTACCATAATAAACATTCTTTTTTGAAACTATTAGCTATAATTAACTATTATTTTTCTATTTAAAAACTATTTACTTTAAAACATTTGTTCAATATTATTTATAATTTTGTAACTTCAAAATCTTTACTGTGTAAATATTTGTTATATATTATCAGAATTTATAATAAGTTGCATTAACCAACATAATTATTTGTTTATTTTTATTTCAATACATCTGCTTTTTATGTTTCAGATAACTACATTGAAGAATTGTTAGAACAAATATACCCTGCTGATGTTCCATTTGGTTTACAGGTATCAAATATCTTTTTCAACTATTTTAAAATTATCTTTCATTTTTATTTTCATAATTAATTGAAGACTAATCATATTTGATACTTCTTTCCTGTAGTTAGAAGCTTCTGTATTCTCTGAAATACTAAGCACTGCTATGAAACAAATAGCTGTTCCTGAACTATCTGGGAAAACTGATGCAGAAAAAGTTTCATCTGCTATAGCTTTTAGTAAGACTTCTCATTCATTTTATATACTTCATAAATATTTACTTTAATAATTAAATAAATTATTTTAATTTGATGGGAGTAATTTATTTAATAATTTTTTTTTTATTTTATCATTCTAAGTGTCATTTTTATAATAATTATAAAATATATGTAACATATTTCTAAAATTATCTTTCAGCTCCTCCTGAGGAACTTGAATTGATCATTTTGGAAAAAGCTGAATATTTCATTGTTGGAGGATTGTATCATTTTGATTTATTTCAGCTCCCTTATCAAACTGTAAAATCTGGATGTTGGATATTTACTAATTGTAAGTTTTCAAATAAATTTAAGTAAATTGTTTTCCTAATATAGAATTACTTTTAATATGGGAGTTTAAAATCTCTTCTAAGTCTGTCCCATGAATCCTCCTAGATTACTGACTAATTTATAACAAATCATATGCATATGGTTGATATTGTTTACTGGTATCATCACAATTTAAAACAAGCACAACACAGGTAGCTTTTGGGGAAATATTTTGACTTACAGATTAAATATGCCCCTAACTGGCATAGACAGGGAAATTGCTAATAGTACTTGTTCAAACTAAGCTGCTTTACTTAGACTTTTTATTATTACTGAATAACAGTGTAGCTCTGACTATCAGAGCTTATTTGCAAGGAACCATGACTTAAAAATTAATGATAAACAATGGTGAAGAATAGTCTAAAGATCTAGCCGTACATTTCTTATATAAATGGTATATACTTATATAACCTACATGAATAACAAATATTAAGACAAAAATCAAATTTTTCAATAATATTTTTTTATATGGTTTGAATTATTTTGGATAAATAAGGTAGAAAAATATTTTGTTTATCATATGTATGTAAATAAATTGTGATGTTATGTATTAACTGTTAATTTTATTTATTTTATAGAATCATTTTGTGTAAAGAAGATTTTGGAATTAAACTAGATAAATTAAAGTTAGTTAGAAATATTCTTGTATATTAATAAAATAATGTAAATATTTACAATACTCCTCCAATAAATTTTTCAAATTCAAACCCTCTTTTTTTTATTGAATTTAATACATATTGTAAAGAAATAAATTTTGCTTAAAGAATTTAAATTCTGCTTGTAGTATAATCAACTGGTACCTTACAATCAATATAACTTTCATATGGAAAAAATATTTATTACAAAAGGATTTAATTATCTGAAATATCATTCTTGTCTTACAAAATAAAGTTATTTATTATTTAATTGTATAAATTTACTTACTGTTAGGAAATTCTTAAAATCTATTCACAAATTAACATATAAAAAACTTTAATAAACAATCCTTCTAAATACATATCTTTTTGAGAATTTTATTTGTTTTGCAGGGGAAGAGAAAGAATTGGTGCGAATTCCTTATCGAACCAGCATCATCCCAATTCGACATCCTAAACCAGATATGTCTCCTGCTGTGGCTGCAGAATTTGCTGACTCTGAAATAAAGCGCTTTGACAGAGAAATGTGCAGTGCTATTTCAGTTTCTTTTAAGTAATTGCTATCAATTCATTTTATAATCAAATGTATTCCATATCTGTTTAATATGATTTTTTTAATTAAGTTTCTTTTGAATTTTACTAATTTTTAAGTATATTATTAAGTTATATTTGAATACTAGATGGCAAAATAAGGAATAGCATCCAAAGATAAAGTATGTGTATAAATGGCTTTCATGTAAGATCTCTTCTTTATACTTGGAACTATTTGATATTGATATTGATACTTGATATATATTTTT
>BPLQ01006642.1:363335-386624 GCA_021605075.1 Caerostris darwini | reverse complement strand
TTTTTTTTTTTTTTTTTTTTTTTTTTTTTTTTTTTTTTTTTTTTTGCTAAAAAAATTTGTTTCTTTTTATAGTAAATTAGTGTAAATACTCAAATAATCTAATCTAAATTACATCATTAAAATTAACCTCGTAGCTTTTGGAATTAATAGTTTTGTTTTTGGATTCCTTTTATAATTCAACAATAAAATTTATTTCCTTTTAAAACATTTTTATTAAAAGCTGCATTTATTTATATTTAGACTTCCAGATAATGTATTATTTCTTGAACAACCTATACCAGCTTTCTGGATTCCTCTTAAAAAAGGTTTTACTACCATAGGATTTTTCGAAACTAAATATGATGAAGGTAATTATTACAGATTTGAATCTCATTCTTTCCTTTTAAAATAATATGAAATGATTTTTAATCTGTAAGATCAGGTAATTTATTTGATGTTTGGAAATTGACTTTTTTAAACTTTTCAGATAGTGGTCATATATTTTTTAAAACAAACCAATTTGGAATCATTGGATTACTTCAAAGAAAATATAATAATATGCCTTATCAGGTGGGAAAATCAAAAAAGCACCTGAATTTGCATGTTTTTTGCACTGCACTTTCTTGTAAAATTCATATATATATACTAAATCAGATGAAATATATATAAAATGTATGTATAAATGATAGTGTTAATAATGTAATGACATCTAGTTACACAGTAGAGTGAAATTTATTTTTAAATTGTTTACAAGCATTACTGTTCAGAAATATCTTTGTTTTATCTATATTAGGTATGTCAAAGACACAGCAATATATCATAAATTGTTTTCAGAGCTCTTAAATGTGGTTTGAGACCTCCATTAATTAAATTTAAATTTCATGAAAAAATTTTATTTCTTAATTTTAGTGATACATTTGACGAATTCTCTCATTCTGTATGAATGTTATGTATGAATCCCCTCTATTTTGCATTCATAGTTTCAAAAGACACCAATTAACAAACAAATTTATGAGCAAAAATTGCTGCTTCAAAATTTAAAAAATTTTTGCTTCAAAAATAAGCAAAAATTGCTTATAAAAATTCTTTTTAGGTAGACAAAATTGCAATACACAAAAAAATTTAAATTCAATATATGGATTCTTTATAGATGACATTTCTAATATCTAAGTTGTAATGATATTCGAATGCCTAAAACATTATTTTATTTCATTTTAATTTTAGTCTTGGGAATTGCTAAAAGGCAGCCAACAAAATTCAGCACTGCTAATCATTACTGGAATGCAAGTAGCCATCAAAATTCATATTAGTAAGAAAGGCTGCTGCATTCAAAAGATAGAACGAGATGGAAAACCTCTATTTCCGGATTCTTACTCCATTTGGATGAGTCCTGATGAACTAATAAAAGTAAGTTAACTTTCTGAATTAAATGTCATCCTCCTCTAAAATTTATAGAATACAAATATGAAATTCTCAAATAAAAAATATATATCTTTTATGATGTACTTAATATCTTGAATAATAAATGTAATTGTACTTAAGTTTTAAAATAAATTATTTATAAAATTAAGAATGTTAAATTTTGCTAACCCATGTATGCAATCAAAAAGTAATTTATTACTAACATTAGTTTAACATATGAGCATTAAAAAAGAAACATTAATTTTTCAGTAACACAAGGTTTTGGTACTCACAGTTAATGCTCACACATTGATAGCATCTGAGAAATAAATTATGTGGATTTGAGATTATGAGTTACCTAAGTATATTTACAAGTAAATGGGCTGAGAAGTTTCAGGTAACATAGCAGAAAAAAGCAAGAATTAAATTTTTTTTTCTTGAATAATGAAATATTTTAATTAATAATGATTGTATAATTTTTTAGCAAGAACACATTTAATATTCCAATTAATAAAAAAGCAATTACAAGCTAATATATATGCTAATTACAAGTTAATATATAATTATCAAAATTTATGATGACATTCTTACAGTACAAGAATTTCTACGCATAAGTAAATTTAGTTATATTTACCATAATCATACAAATATTGTTTGAAAATGAAAATATGTAGTTTCAGTATTTTTTTATTTAATACATGTAAGCATCTTTTTTTTTTTTTTTTTTTTAATTTTGTGTGCAAGGTAATTGAATACATCCATTGAATTGTATTTAAAAATATTTTTGCAAAACAAAAATCATTTAAATTTATATTTTATTAGAATAGCATTAAAATATTTTTATTTAAGGATTTTGCAATATTTGAGAATTTAATAAATTTCTTATGTAATTTTTTAGCAGAATAAAATCTTTGTTATGTTTATGTAGACATAAAAAAAATGTAATTTCCATTATTTATTTATAAAATTTTGTGCTGATATTTTTTGTATAAAGAGTTTTTTTTTAAAGAAATTTGATCAAAACTTTTCTTTATATAATTTTTGTGGGGGAATTTTTTTTATATATCAAGGGAGGAAAAAAGAAAATTTCATTTTTCTAGATTTTTCTTTTTAAAAGTCAGTTGCATGTAGCATAATGTACATTTCCTATGTTTGTATGTATTATTTAATATGTTTAGTTTTTAACAAGGTGTTTTTATCTTCCTATAGATTCTATTATACATGGGCATTAATGTTACAGTTCAAAAAGATATAAGCAGCTTTATTGAAGTTTCCTCTAAGGTAAATTCAGTTAGTTTTTTTAACTGAAATTAAAGTTAGTTAAATTAAAATCAATAAAGTTAGAAGTTAAATTCATTTTTTTAAGTTAATAAAAATTGTTTTAAATTATGTATTTAATGATATAAATCTAGGGTATTTTACTCCCTTATTATATAGATGTCTTTAATTTATTTTGCTATTTATTAAAGGGAGGTTCAATTTTAATTCTCATTTCAGAATGCAGAATTAGAAAATTGGACTTATTCCTGCATGTCTATTTTGTGCCATACATTTAATTTTTACTGGAGCAGGTGGAATGCTACTGTCTCATCTGATCAATTGGTTATGAAGTATAATTATGGAGAAGACAAAGAGGTATTTTAAGACAGATTATTTTTATGTACAAATCAGGGGTAAATTGTGTTCCAAATTTTTGCAGTAATTCATAAAATTTGATGCTACTGTTTCAGAAATATATATTTTTGAAGATTTTTAGCTTTTTTTTTTTATCTCCGAAAAATATTTTTATGCAAGATAGTATTAAAATATATATTAAATATAAGATAATTTTTATTAAATGTTAGATGGGTTCTCTCAATAAATATAATATTGCTGCAATATTAAATTTATTGAGAGAACCCATCTTAAACAAGAAATGTGGAGGAGGAATTCTAATTTGTTTCACGTTTTAAATAATCTGGTATTAAATTGCAAAAACTTCAGTGCTATCCACAATCATCCCTGATACAAACAAAAATGTTTGTTTTTCTATGTTACGAAGTAAAGTAAATAAAATTTTAAAAAATAATTGATAAGTAAATAAATGCTTAATGAACTTAATTTTTTGGATAATTACTATACAGTATTTATTAGTTGTGTAATTTATGTATATTTAAATTTGAAATTAAAGGAGTAAAGAAATTTGAAATGAATATAAAAAAGACAAAAATCATTTTCCATAGTGCATTCTTATGGTCGCAAATGATTCGCTGACGCAGTCGTAATATTTAAAAACAATAAAAATGTAATTATCTTTCAAATTTCTAAAGAGATAATTTCGTATATCAAAGTAATATCCTTAAAGAGAAATAATGATATCTGGAATAATTGCCCAACATTTGTATTATACAAAAATCCCTCCTCAATTCACATCTCCTTTAGATGTGTGGTATCATTCACCTGAGCACCCAGTGACCCTCGCCTTCATTCTTTTTTCTCCTTATTTTCCTTTTCATCATCCTGATTACAAACCTCATTGTTTTCATAATTGATTGTTATAACTCATAACATTCATGTGTTTTACCTATTTCTGGTTCATTTTGTTTTCTCATGTACTTTAAATTTTTGGTTATGTTGATATTTATCCCTTATTAATAAATTGCTTGACTTATTTTTATTGTTTAGCAATATCAATATTCTTACCTCTGTTTTACTGACATGTGTTCAAGAAAAAGGAAACTTGCGATTGAATGAAGGAGTTATAGCTTGTATATTTTTTACCTCTGGTGCTGGTAGACAGGTTGTACATTTTAATTTCTAGATGCATCAATGGATTGGAAGTTTATGTCAATCCAGAAAAAATTCTTGAATTTGGAGCTGTCTAGGATTCAAGCAATAGGTCATTTCCTAGTCATCTTGGTGGAGATTATTCAAGACAGTGACCATTTATATCTTGTTCAGCAGGAATCTTCTTTCACTTGTGGGACTGAGATTCCAATTCTCTGTATATTTCATGCATTCTTTTCTCTCTAAAAAAAACAAAAGAACTTTGTGTCACAATGATACTTATAGATACATACATATATGACTGGTTTTGAAGAATTCAGTAATAAGTAAATTAAATGGGTATTGTCATTTTCTAAATTTTTGGCAGTGTCCTTACTTGAAAAATTTTAATGAAACAGCCCTTTTGTATCTTAAATGGAGGTTTACCTTAGTGGTGGTTTGAAATTTGTATGGGAAAACCAGATCCTAATTTATTATTAGAAATCTATCAACCTGTCTCAGACAAAACTATTTTTAACAAAGGGTACAGCTATTCCACACTTTATTACTGTCAAGGTATAATATTTGTACTCAAATTAATATCTGCTTGTGTGAGCTATTTTATGATCATGTGTGTTGATTCAATCTACAGTATAACAGTAAAAAAAGGATAAAAAAACTCAAAACATTTGATTAAAAAAATTTATGGCTCGGGTTTTACCAAAAATGTTGGATATCTCACTTGCCCCGTAAGTTCATGTATTCACAACTGTTTCAGCTATCAAGATTATGAAACTCAAAGAAAATTCGTGGAGCTAAATTGAAATGCCAGCAAACCACATCCATCAAAAACTTGCTTTCAGTGGCAATCAGAAAAGAAAATACAAAAATTAAAAGTTGCTCGAAACTAATTTATTATGAAGCTCGAAGTTCAACATACTATCTTCTATTTTAAAATAACCAGGAAAAAAACAAAAGAAACAATGCATTTAACTGATGCAATAGTTCTACTGACTTCTTTAGCTTTTATAAAGACTGACAGCAGAGTCACTAGTATAACCTGCAACTGTAACATTTTTTTTTCTCTGCATGCTTAAATTTTTTTCACCATGAAGTGAAAAAATTATTGCATCTAAACCAATTCCCAAGAAAAGAATAAAGAAGTCCTTGCTGCCTCTGAAAAAAGAGCTTCTGCATCATTGTTTGTTTATGAAGAGAGGGGTGCATCTCTATAGGATATAGATGTTCCCGCTCCCCAACCTTTTCTGGGGAAAGAATTACAGGAGGCATTCTTTGCTTCTAGACCTGAAGTGGCCAACCTCTTTGGAAAGAATGCTATTATCTGAAGAAAAAAAAAATTATGCATGCCACTTCCAACTTTACCAACATACTAAAAAATATGCAAATGGTGAAAAAATGTTATTTATAAGCTGATTATAAGATTTTTACGCAAATAACATTTTTTTTATGCAAGTCTGAGTAGTGCAGATTTAAAAAACAACATAATAAATAAAAAAGGTACAAATTTAAGTTTTATTATTAATAAAAATTTTAAAAGGTTCAGTCAGTTAAGTTATATATAAAATAAAAATGAATAACTTGAAACATTTAATTTTTAGTAATTATTAAACAGTCAGTACTTAATTAATGTGGTTTTTGAATTTGTAGTTGTTTTTACCAATTTGAAACTCTGACCAACCACAATTTTGAAAGCATTAAAATTATTAGACGTCCGTTTAAAATATATAAGATGTCAAGGATATGATGGTACTACTGCCATCACTGGAGCATTCAACTGTGTACAAATAAGAGAAATATTCTCAGCAGCATTATATGCACATTGCATTTCTCATTCTCTAAATTTGGCCATTTCAGACGCATACGAAATTAAAGACATTCGTAAAGGCATCGAAGTTGTCCAAAAATGTTCTTTCTTTTAGAAGTGTGCATGAATGAATAAAGTTTTGCAGGATAGTATATTAAACAATGCCCTTTTTCCAAGAAAGAATCATCAAAAAAACCCTTTCCTACTCGTTGGATAAATATGATGGTGTTGCTGCCATGACATTATGGTGACAGTGGAATCGTTTTTCGTCTTGCAAGGGCTTACACTCGTTTAAATTCATTGAGAAATTCCAATTTTGTCATTACTTTATCTTCAATAAAAAAATATTTTATTTGACTTATCTAGGATTTTACAGTCTAAGGCAGTGGATCACATGGTGTAGTTCAACTGTGTGACTATATTGTAAAAGAACCTGAAATGGCTCGCAGTCAGAAACAGTTTCCAATTCTATCTTCCTTAAGTGAGAATCCATTTTAAAACAAATAATAGATGAAAACTATAAAATTGTTCTTCCACAATTAAGGGAATAAAAAAACACACATAAAAATACTTCATTGTAATATTCTAATAGAATTAACCTGAATATTTTAGGATAACATTTTTTTAACCAGTTTTTAGATGATGTATTAATTTTACATCTTAAAGGAAGATTCACGAAGCATTATAAGTTCATTAAATACTTTAATCGTACCACAGATTTTATGCAAAAGTTATTTTAGATTATTCAATAAAATTGTACCCTTTTAACAATGCAAGTTTTTTTCCTCTTGAAGTCAGTCTCTAGAATAGAACAATTTGACTGTTACACAACGAATCACGTAGCCAAATCGGATGGATTAAAATAAAGCGACGTCATAAGGGTAGAAATATCAATTAAAATACAATATAAGGAATTTTTAATAATTAAAATTTTAGGTAACACAATATTAAAAAAACTAGATGAAAAAAATTCCACACTTATACTTTTTCTGGTACTTACGTATTAACGGTACCTTGGCGACAGTTGCGCTAATAAAATGCAAACGCGCCAACCTCAGCTACAGATTTGGCGGTTTTTTAATGGCGCCAATCTACACTTAAAATTTTTGTTCCAAATAATAAAATATATATGAAACACTTCATTTAAAATCAAAACGCTTTCAAAATATTTTTATTCCAAATAATAAAACACTTCATTTAAAATCAAAACGATTTCAAAATTCAAAACACTGTATTTAAACACAAATTAGTCAAAAACACTTCATTTTTAAACACAAAGTAGTCAAACGGATTTCAGTGGAAAACAGGCCGATATAGAGTTTAACATGGATTCAAAACAGTCTCTTTTCACCAAAGTTTCATGTCATGGGAATTGAGACATTTTCGTTGTTTTGGTAAAATATTTCGCTCCAGAAAAAATAAAATTGCATCTTGTTCCGTTTCTGGCAAATCCCAAATACGCATTTTCGTAGCACTACAAAATGGCGTCAAAACTAAGCAAATCTGCAGCCGTTATATTGGCGCCACTTAAAAACCGCCAATCTGTAGCTGTTACATTGGCGCCACTTAAAAACGCCATGTCTGTCGCTAAGGTACCGTTAATACGTAAGTACCCTTTTTCTTTCAAAGCATATTCAATTTAATTCTATTAAAACCTGTTTATGCAGTTAAATAGAATGTTCACCATTTCACATGATCCGTTGTCAGACTATACACAGAAAATCACATTGAACCTATTTATTAACAAGGCCTACGATTAGCTGAAATTGTAAGCTAGTTATGCACTACCACTTTTAAGATAACCTATGTTGGGCTTTGAATATTATAATTATTTTAATCTAATGCGGTAAAAAAAAAGTGATATCTGTGTTTACTAACAGATTTCACAAAATTATTTTTTTTTCTAGGGAAAGTTTAATCATGTTTTACTGACAACAGAAAGAGCAGTTGAAATCAAGTGTACAGAATCAAATACAAAATTTTGTGATGAACCTTTAAATGGAAAAAAGGTAAACTTGGCATTTCATTTGTTATGAGCATATTATTTCTGTTACCAAAATGTAGCATTTTAAATTTATAAACTGTATTAAAATATTATAAAGAATGAAGTAAACTAAATGAAATATATGTTTTAGATAGGTAATTAATTCTTTTTTTGTAGTATTACAGTAATATTTACCATCTTCTCATGGATAAGAATCAAGAAGAAACAGTAAAGGAGGTGGATTATGAATTTGTAAACACCGTTTTCTTTCTTTTAAGCTCTTGTAAACTTTTCAGTTGTTCATGAAAAATAAATGCTAACAAATATTTCATTAATATGATGCAAACGAAAATATTACAATAATATTCTGAATTTGAATAAAGTTGAAAGGTCAACTGAATAAATGTAAAAACTATTATAAACATTAATTTTGGGGAATCTTGTTCATGTTAAAAAAAACACAACAAAACAAAATATGGTATCAAGATTTAATTTATTTTAAACATTACAAAAATTACAAAATTTGAAATTGAATCACTTGATATGTTGAATAAGGCAGTAATTGAATGAGCTTAGAGAATGTATACAAATGACAATTGAATTACATATTTTTTTCACCCATTAGGAGATGGAGAAGCAAAAATAGCACTTTAGCTAGAACAGATTTACATACGTTAAAATTTAGGATTGATTCTATAACTCACAATGACTGTCTAATGGTAAGCTTACAGACAGAAGTAAAAACAAGAAATATTACAAAATATAAAAAGCAATGACACAGAAATTTGTAAAAAAATTTAGCAGGCACAGTTAAAATGCTTAAGAAATAATTCACAGTACAATCATTTTAAATTGTTGTTAGAAACATGACAAGTGCTGTAATTCATTATAAATAATGTAGTGAATAAAAGTTAAAAACTTGTCAAAGGTAAGTTATGTACATGTAAAAGAAATGAGTTGTAGCAAGTATTTTCTTACACACAATTAATAGGTTGTTATAGACTTGCATCAGCACCACAAAGAGTTCATCGACATGTCTAACCGATTCACGAGATTTCATTTCTAGTATATTTCAATGAAATGAAGGATTTAAAAATATTTTTTCATGTCATTTATTTACATATGATAACTAAGAAAAAAATTTACTGTCATAAATCTTAAGAGGATTCCATAACTAAAGTGAAATTAATTTATTCGTTCTTGGAATGATATCTATAGAAAGTATGTCTTAAGCAATGCATGTCACTGAGCCAATGAGAAATTCTCAGTCATGAGTTCTACCTTTTCAAAGACTAGTCATCTGAGTGGACAAA
Organism: Caerostris darwini; assembly: GCA_021605075.1. Lineage (NCBI taxonomy): Eukaryota > Metazoa > Arthropoda > Arachnida > Araneae > Araneidae > Caerostris > Caerostris darwini. The sequence continues at coordinate 377,377 of BPLQ01006642.1, read as the reverse complement.
ATATACATAATTTTCTCTCTCTGTCATTTATTTACACGTCTTATACTACATCTATTTACATCAAGCAAAGACACTTGCTAAGCGTAGACTAGTGATATGGCAAGCAATTAATAAAGAAATGAATTAATAAAGAACATCTATTTTTAAATTAAATGAATTATATAATTGCTTGTTTTTTAAAAAGTATTTTAATTTAATTATAATATTTTGGTAATCAATGGAAATGTTCTTTTATATATATTGCCACTCCATGTAACTTTTACATGTCATTTGAGCTTCAGTTTTATATGAATAGTGGAAGAAATATTTAAGTATTTAAAAATTTCTTGTACTATTCATATAAAACAGAAATTATCTGAAATGTATATTTTATTAACTTTAGATTTATTTTCCATAACATAATAAATGAGCTTTTAAATTCTAATAGTTTTTTATATAGCAACAAAACAATCTTTGTTTCAGATAATCATATATAGAAAAATGAAAATAAAAATTTATTTATCTCATGGAATGAATGCTTTAATTTTCAAACATTCTTATTCATTCACTTGAAATAAGTAAAAATTTTTTTAGTGTAACAAGTTGAATTTCCAAATAATAAAATAAAATGCACATTACTTTCCTATACTGTTCTCCTTATTAAAAGTATAGCTTCTACTTTCACATAATTTGGAAGATAATTAGAGTAAATAGTATGCATTATTTTTTTAACAAAAATACAAGTCAATATTTCATTCAAAGTACATAATTATTAATATTTTCAAATTTAAAGGCGATGCTATTCAATGAACCGTCTCTTGGAATTCATTTGATTGAACCTGAAGCTTATGAAAATAAATATTGGTTCATGATGATCAAATACAATGTCAGTAACATAAAGAAAAATAACAATACTTTTAACAGTATTTTGGCACAATTTGAAAAATGAGCTTCAATTTGTATCTCAAAAAAATTATAATTCCATTTGGTTATTTTAAATTCGATCCTTATAATTTCATTAAAACTCTACATGCAAATAAGATCAGTTTTAAAAATTGCAATTTGTATACAATTTATTAAAATAGGATCCAAAATCAAAGTGAATGATTCATGTTTATTTTTGTATAAAAATAATGTATTCTCTAAATCATCCAAGAAATCATGCAACACTTTCTCTTAAATGCTGATAAAAAATGTTTTATCAAAATGAAAGTCATGATATAGCAGGTATTATGCATATACCTGAAATTAATACAATCTAATAAAGCAAGATTAATAAACTCATAATTACATTGAAAGTATAGCACATATACATATATACAGAATGAAACAGGTACATTTCCATTATAGGCTCATCCATTAAAGAGTTTGAAGAGAAAATGCATAACAGTATTCATGGACTGTGCTCTTAAATAAATGAGGATAAGGATTTAAAAATCCATTTCAAATAACCAATGCTCGTTGAGATAGATATTTACAACCCTCAATAGCATCACATTTTCTGAGTTGAGTAGCTGCACCACATCATTCCTACATCAGCAGGTAGGAAAAGAAATCTAAGCTCCAGGAACCAATGCTATGGAGAGATTTAAAAGCACCAGAGTTGGCACATGGGAAACATCTGTTTTTCGCGATAAAGGAACATCAAGAGCACAATCGCACCCCATTTATCACACTATGTATGTGTTCTATATGATTCTCTGTCTCTTTCAGCGAGGTCTGGAGTTCTGATTGTCGACTTTTCTGTTTCTAAAATGAGAAGGGAAAAATAACTTTTATAAGCCAAATTTCTAAGTTATATTAGATCAATAACAAAATAAAATTTTGGAAAACATTATCTTAAAACATAATATTATTTAATATACAAACTTTACGATGACATAAAAAAAAAATAATTAATTAATGACAAATTTTATTTTGTTTTTGGATCGCTGCATCGAATTATATTCCGCAGTAAAAATACTTACAAATTATAACTAAATTTCTACAAATATGGACATTTATATTGCAGGTTCAAACAATTTTAACTCAAATTTTTACTTAATAAATAAATAATCTTACTTTATAAGTAAGACAACAAGAATAAATAGTCCATTTTAAAATGATAATAATCTGTCCAAGAAAAGTATGAATTGTAAAAGTCTTTCAAAGAGTTAATAAAAAATTATCTTAAAACCTGTTTCTGGAAATTCAAAAAGTATTTTTGATATTGTTTAGGAAAACAATCAATACTCACACATGATAATTCTCTTAATTGATGCAGTCTACCTTCGAGTTGAGACCGTTTCAGCCTCAACTCTAAACTTCTCTTGAGTAGTTTCTTCTTCTCGTCCTCCTTACCTGAAATAATATAAAATAAATTAAATATTTATCAATATTAAAATATATATAAATTCAGACTTCATTTTCTTCACATAAAATAATTTTTGTGCTCATGTAATAAAAGGAGGAAAGTAATTATATTTTTTATATACATATTAAAATTTTTTATTAGAACCTGCAGTTAAATAGTCATTCATATATTTTTTTAATTATGATCATTTTGCTCTTTATTTTGTGAATTGAAATAATACATTCATTAAACCTTTTTTCTTCTAATTATACTTTGGCTATAATAATCTCTTCCATCTATCAACCAACACACTTATTTAGCATAGCTTTTTGTCTTATAATTTTGTTTTCAGGTTTTTGGGAAATTAAATGCATAGTTATATACAATCCAAAGCTTTCACTCTAAAAATAAATAATAAGTGATTATGATACTGGATATTGTAATTTGGAATCAAACAAAAATATATTTTAGTTTTTAATTTCTCCACTTCATAAAAGGATAATCATGTGATACATTCCTTAGTTATTCATGACTTTATCATGTTAAAAAGATCCAAAATGTAATGAATTCCAAGTCAACTAACTCAGTATATAAATCTTTTTGCTATATTTGATTGAAAGTTATAATTCATGCATCCAGAGTGTATGCTTATTTAGAATATTAAAACTAATAAAGATGCTACATGAAGTAGTATGGTTTAAGTATATTAATGCATTATGCAAGAACATGGAAGCTACTTTGGATAATTTATATCAAAATACAATAAACAAGTTTATACACATATTGAGTATATGTAAGTTGAATACTTTTTTTTCATGAATATAACAGCAGTTTGATGAAGATTGATTGCAAATATTATTTTTTTGCAAATTTTCTGTAATACACATTGGTTTAATGCCACTGTTTCATTATATTGTACCATTTATTAACATTTTTGTTTTCCAAATATAAATATTTATAAGTTTCATAAACACATTTAAAATTTTGGTGGCACAAATAGATATAACTTGACTTTTTTTTTATAATCATAGTCCTCTACTTACTGAATCAATATAAAAAAGTAGGGTGACAAAATTCCATTCAAAAGCTTTTAAATTAAAACGTTAAGCAGTTATAATGCTTTTATTTCAATACATCATAAGGCTACATGCATTAAATAATCTTCCACATTTTGCATTAAAATATTATGTATAGCATTGGTTTTACAATTACATTCTACTCCAATATTTCAATAACAGATATATGTACATCAGGAAAACAGTTGTGTACCTGCTTTCAGCATGTCATAGCTTTGCACAACAATGAGGGATACAGTTCTAGACTGGCAGTCACTGCATTGCCAGGGTACTTGTGGCCTTGTAATTAAAGGCGGTTGCATGCACCCCAGATGCTGCTGCTTAGCACATGTATCACATTTCACAAGGTCACCAGGTTGTGTACACACAATACACAAACCAGATAACATCTGCTCTACATTCTGTAAGAAATAATAACTGTAAAGCACGGTATATAGTTAAATCATCCAAGAAAATCATTTAATTCTTCCCATTATACAAGAATTGATCCAAAAGAAACCTTGTAGTTCAGATAATGAAAAACAAGGCCTAATCTTTTTATATATAAGAATAGAGTTTCTTAATTTGATTAGAAGTTCCTATCACAAATTTCCCATTTTATGTCTTTACTTATTTCTTTAAAATTTTGTTTATATGCAATGAAGCTATAAATGAATATTAAATTGAGCTTTTTCTTTTTGGAAATATTATTGCCATACTTGCACATAAAGATATGAAATAATGTACTATGATGAAATCACACAAAATGCTGAAAATATTTATAATAGATTTTGTTGAATTTTAATTTTGTATTTTTATTTTCAACAAAATTTCTCACAAAAAAATACCGATAAAATTAAAAGTTTACTTTAGTTATTTGTAAAAACTGAGCAATATTGAGTGAAATTTGATATCTGTAATAAATTAAAAATATCAAAAATAAAGCTTTCTTCTTTTATACACTTTTTTTTTAACAAGAAGATGGTAAGAACATTTTACATGTTTTCTTGAAATCTTCATTAATATATTCTAACTAAGTGCTTTATTTTGAACTCTTTATAGAAGTAAGGACTAACATAAAATATTACAGAAAAATTCTTCCATTCTTAAGTTTTATATAACCAGAACATTTTATATTAATCGGTTCAAGAAAATTTACCTTATTGTCTTCAGGACTCGAATTTGATTTGCGCATGCCATTGACAACAGGTGTGGAATCACTATTGGATGATGAGCTAGAAGAAATAGTGCGTTTAGGAGGGGGATTTTCAACGACAGGTGAACTTAATTTAATACGTTTGGTTTCTGGAGTTCCATTTGTTGGATAAATAACTGGAACGACTACTGGTTTAGATTCTAGACGAGGACGACCTAAAAAGAAATGTACAATTATGGTAAGAATAAATACAATAAAAATGTAAATAGCTATATTTATAGAACAATTAAATTTGTCTTTTAAAAATTAACTTAATTTAATTAATTATTTTTATATATGAAGTAAGTAAAAATGACAGCATTATTAATAAACAAAGTGATCTTCATATATAAGTTATTAGTATAGTGCGACCATGAATAGCATGGAATGGTAAACATCCAGTTTAATGACAAAAGCAGACAAATCAATGACTGTTAGGGGTGCTAGGCAGATAGATGCAGCATAAAGCTGCTGTGAGAGAAAAAAGTATAATAGCTAGTGTAGATTTTTTTATCCATCTAGTTTTTCTTTTAATATTGTGTAATCTAAAATTTGAATTTTTAAATTAATGAATTTTTCTTTCTACTACAAATAAAATCTCTCTAAAAAGGTATTTCCTCACATTTAATGGCACTCTTTTTGAATCCATCTGACTCTGTCACTTGCCAATTTTTCATGTAATCAGTGATCAAACTATAACTATTATTAATTATAAATATAATACATGAATTGCATGTCATATAAAATCATAACATATCATATGAGCAATAAAATAGCAGTACTATTTGTATTCATTTATGAATACAAATTTACCCACAATTGATATTAATTACTATACAAATAGTAGTGCTATTTAAACTTATAGAATTTTTTTCATTTGCAATCCAGATATATACAGCAAAATATTTGTATGAGTTTTAATCCTTTTTTAAAATCTTGTATAACTCTATATAATACATAATAAAAAACTTTATTTTATTAAAAGTTATAATTTGGTATAACTTCTAAGAATCAAAATTAATTGATAAATTTGTATTCTGAAGTTATTGTATTAATTTATTCTTTGCTCAGAAATTTTCAAAATTCTTATTTTTTATTTTAACGTCCAATTTTGCAGCTAGGCAGAGTAAGCATTCAAATATTACATAGCAATATTCTTATTATGTAGTAAGTTCAATTTTAGCAGTTTTTGGTTCAATTTCTTGCAGATATGAAACTTATGCAAAACATGAAATGGTGCATTACATTGAGATAATACATGATAAAAAGCAACTTTTCGCATAGAATTTTCTGATATCCTTTCTTCAAAAAATTCTAGAGAAAATTATACTGCAATATTTAAAACAGCCACTTATGTTTTCAATCATAAAATATATGACTTCATACTTTCCATATGAATATTTTATTATTAAAAACATTTAACAATGCAAAATTTATTAAAAATAAAATATTTTTATTTCATGAGATTTTACCCCTGGGCCTTTTCTGCGGAGGAGCAGTTGCTTGTGCAGCAGCAGCTAGTCGCCATTTCTCCTCTAGTGCTGCATTCGAAAACTGTGGATTGGCAGTAGACCGCCGCTTGCGTTCCAGCTTCTTGTTTTTAATGTCAACAAGGGTATCTTTGCTGACCAACCCCAGAGCAGTCAAAAACTCTTTTTTCTGACAAAGAAAAAAATTTTTAATATACAATATTACATGTTTTTCAAAACATTTCGATAAAATAATCATGATCCACATAAACAATGCTAGAAAGTATTTGTAACCTACAATTGAAGAGCTAAGATAAAAGAACAATAATAAAAGAAGTTATATGTAAGGGAAAATGTTGAAATTTCCAAGTATAAATTATTTGGAAATTTTATTGCCAAATTAGGCACTGCAGAAAAATTAAGAAAACTAAAACAGTTTTGGTTTTTCAGAGAATTAAATGGTTACTTTAAACTAGAATATTTTAGCATTCAGTTTCTTCTGTTTTCCTCACTTAAAATATGAATTAAAATAATTATTCGTTATTAATTGTGAACAAAATTATTATTTGTGCTCCATTGGTTAATTTTTCATATTTTGTTTTCTTCACATACTGATCTTTCATTTTCATATTTCACTTGCATTTGTTAGAATTTGTAACAGAACTAATATAAAAATTGAATTTTTAATATAAAAGCAATTTTTTTTTTTTAATTCAATGGAAAAAAAATACTCAAAATTTTAAGTTACCTTTAGATTTAATTTATTGTTAGCCTTCTCAACAGCAGATGACTTTTTTTCATTTTTCTTGTTCGTTGGTGGATTTTCACAAGCTGAGGACGTAATAGTTGATTCTGCAGTGTTGCTGGAAGGTGCAACAGGAGATGGTGCAATAGCTACAGGTATGCAATTGTTAAAAACTTCAGTTTTTTGGCAAACCTTAGGAACAAAATCAAAATAAACAATTAAAATAAGAACAATAACTTAACCTATGTAACTGAACACGTATATATATTTTACAAATAAAATATCTAACATTTTTAAAATAATTATTTTATTGCAAGACATTTTTTAATGGGAAGTCATTGATGAAAAAAAATTAAATATTTTTTTTAAAAGAAAAAATGTTTATTCCTAATAGCAATGATATTTAAGACAAACTAATAGCATGTACAACTGTTATATCTATCTTAACAATGAATGCTGTCTAAATGCTATTTATGCTGGCTTAGGGTATAAGACATGCATGGTTGATTAAATTTTAATTCAATTAGTTTTTAATATTACTAGACTATTTTTTCCCCTATAAATAATATATTGGTTCAGTGCATCTTTTAAATTTATCTATATGATAATTAATGTGTAATCTAATAAGAAATTAAAAACTACCAAACTAATTTCCAACAAACATGAACTTACAACAGGAGTAGACATTCGAGGCATTGGCGGAGGATACTGAGGCACTCTGATTGGTGGTACCAAATTAAATAAAACCCCAGTCTGAGGGCCATCAACAGTTCGATTGGACGGAGATGGCACCACAAGTACTGGGTGCATTTTTTGATGTTCAGCAACCTTCAGTGTGTTGGTTGTTGAACAGTTTGGCAGGACAACGGTACCCACAGGAGCTTTGAAAGTAAATGTAGCTGTAGGGGCGGCAATATTGTTTATTGTTGGAGGCACTGTTTGGCGGACTGTATTCACACAGTTTACAACGGGCTTAGCTGGTATTGTCTACAATAAAAATTAGCTTACAATATCGTTTTTAAAAACTAAATTTCATGTCATTTTAGAATATAACTATGATAATTCACATAATTTTTATTTAACAGCATTAAGGTTTTACATAAATTAAAAATTAGTGTTACATGAATTGTATTAAAATTATTAATTAAATATACATACAAAAATAAAACAAATAATTTTAAATTTAGTGCATTAATTTTTAAAATAAAATTAATATACTGTATTTTTTACAGATATTTAAGAAGTTAGAAAAGTATTCTTACCGTTGTTGGAAATTTGTGATTTTGCACAGGACATTTTTGTGCACAAAACATTTGTATTTCTCGATTTTGTGTTTGTGGACTAGGTGAATTTGAGGCTGTAGGAAATCCTGAGGAATTGTTTGGTGAAGAATTCAATACTGGTTTACTCTCTAAGTTTTTCCGCAGTTCTTCTACTATGTGTTTCTAAATGAAAAAAAAATTGCTAATTAATCAAAAAACAATAAAAATAGAATAATTAAGAAAACCAAAAATAAAACACAGTTTCCTACTTAAAGCATCTTTAAACTTTTAACAATCTAACAATAATAACATAAAATGGTAGATTTGCAATTAAAATTTTAAGTGAATAGTATATACACAATTTAATATAGCATTTTAAGTAAGAATGCAAAAATAATGTGCTACAAATTTAAAAAAAACTAAAAACATTCATGCTATTTTATAAAAATTGATAACCATTTCAAACTTTTAATATGAATTTAACCTACATCATATTCATTTAAAATTCTACCATAAGCAATTAGATGTAAAGTATAAAAAAAAATTAAATATTTATGTAAAAACTAATTATTTATGAATTTAATAAATTTATACAAATAAAAAGTTTACAGATTATTAAATTTTACAAGATACTTTTTATAAATTAATAATTATAGCATTTTAATAACTCAAATTACTTAATGAGTTATTAAAATGAAAAATAAAAATTCAAAATGCAGTATTTAAAATAGTCCAAAATTTTTTATATTTACGAATGCACAAATTTCAATGATCTTAGAATTACACTGATCATAGTTTATGATTCAAGAAAAATACATGACACAGATTATTTTATTTTTTACTTTATAAAGTAAAAAATAAAATAATTATTTGAAAATCAGTTTTCACATAAATATTTAATTTTTTTTTTTTATACTTTACATCTAATAGTTTATGGTAGAATTTTGAATGAATGTGATATTATGAATTTTAAAAAATGTGATGCATGTCAAATTCTTCATATTAAAAGTTTGAAAGGGTTATCCTCCTTTCAAAGTTTTAAAAGTGATTCAAGTTGAAAAGAATATTGATTTCAGCTTTTATCAAGTTTTTTTTTTTTAATTGCTACTATAAATTAATTTTTTTGGTTAAATTTGAGTCTTTCCTATATAAAATATAATAACTTTATATATATAAACTTTTCCACGTGGATAGATATGTTTAAAATTAAACATCCTCAACAATTCATTAAGAAAAGTTTACAAATATTTAAAATTAAAGCAATGAAATAAATAATAAAAAAATAATGTATTGACCTCACTTTTGTTATTTTTATTAAAATATATAATTATAAAGTTGTTGAAATTTCTGATTCATGACAAGAAAAACATTTTTTTTTTTTTTTGTTGATAAATTTGAAAGCACTTGATATAATGATTTAATATCCTATAAAAAGTCTTATTGTAGTTATGAAATCAAAATATTGTTCAATCCTAAATGTTTTTAATTTTTTTGTTAGATCTCATATTAGACCATGTTTCACACAAAATATGATGCTTATAAAAAAAATTTTCATCAAAATTATTGTTTCAATTCCATATATATTAATTCATTGCAATTTTGTAAACTAATTTTTTTAGTTTAACACATTACATTTTAAAGTCTATTCATACATGCTTAATTAAAAAATATTAATTGCAAACAAGATTATGAAAATAATAACATAAAAAGACAGCTTAGCAATATATTTTTATGAAATATTAAATTTCTTAATATATTTTTCTTTTAAACTATATATTTTCAGAGATTAAAAGTTAAAAAGATTTGCATTAACAAATTGAACAAAGCACAGGTTTTTTTTTTTAAATAAATTCTTCATCACTCCAATAAAATTTTAATGTTATTAATACTTAACATATTTTTAATATGACTCAAACTAAGATAAAACATTATATAAATATTATTTAAAATTAAATGTTTCCCATAAATTAAAATCATGCACTTTTCTTCCATAATTTGTTTTTATTATTCTCTTACTTTTTTTAGTGCTATTAACCCTAAATATATGGCCACAAGAACTCTTTTCAAAAAAATATTCATACATTATAATTTTTATTTTATTCTTTTCACGCATATTTTTAAAAGCAGTGTTTGTCTTTAATATAAAAAAAAAAAAAAATTCTCTTCTAACAAAATTTTTAAACAAAACCGAGCGCCCATTTTTAACTTCGACCACAATTAGTTCTGCGGCGGTTCAGTTAGGAGACGCCAAAATAGAGCTTCCCTGCACTGCACTGCGCACGTTTTGCCCCCACGCTAAAGTTTGTGCGGCCTGGAACAGTAAGTTTCAGTCGAACTGAGAACAAGTATCTATCCCCCCTCTCTCCTTATCCACCCACCTGCTTCTTCGGACGGGAAAAAGATGACGGCGCATGCGCCAACTATCGATTTTTCTTCCCTGCCGAGAAACATACTTCTGCTAAAAGCAGCTCTTCCCTCACTTGCGCCAACTATCCCGAACGGAAAGTTGGAATTTTTTTTTCTTCTTTTTCATCCAATTTGTTCTTGTTTCGTTTATGCCCTAGACTGCGGAGCGCAAGTTGAGTGATTTGGAACTGGAAGAGCCTTTTCGAAAGAATCGTTTTATCGCGTTAATGTTGCTCGAGATGATAATAAAATCATTAAATGATGTCTTCTTATTAACATATATGAGATATTATTTAAGATTTATAATTATGCTTGTGCTAAAATATCCCATATTTTGTGCCAAGTACCAGAAACGAAATATTTATCCCCTTTCTCCCAAATTTATTTTTGTTCCTTTTGGCTCTACGATTGCGAAACGAAAATATGGCAGTTGAAAAGTACTAGACCTTTGTTAAAATCGTTTGTCAGAATAAATGTTGACGAAGATAAAAATAAGAAACTATTTAATATATGCAATTCTTTTAATTTGTGGCGTTTTAATGAAAATAAATAATTTTTGATCGCGAAATGTAACTAATCGAAAAAGAATAACGTTTTAAATTTGTCTTTCTTCTTTAAAAAAATAATGTGGGGTGCATTTTATGAAAAGATATTAGACTAGTAACCACTTTGTAATTGAAATACTAGTAAAATAGAATTCATCGCAAAAATATGAAAAGGAAACTGGGATTTTTTTACATAAATTACATAATTTATATATTTTTTTTAAATTCCCATTGATAGTAAATTCTAGAAAACAGGGAACTACTACATATTTTAATTTATACAAGTTATCATTAATATCTTTTTTTAGAAAAAGAAACCTAAATTTTACTTTAAAATTTTTTTAGAATCATTATTGATACACAATTGAAAAAGTTGAATACAATTATACAAATTGGGGGCTTATTTTATTATGATAAAAATACTTCATTAAATTATTTTATTTGAAAAAAATAAATAAATAAAAGTCGCAGTTAAGCTACAAAATCACAAATATATATAGAAAAAAAAAATTGAAAAATCATAAATAAAGTTCAAAAGTATGGAATTTCTTGTAATCTTATCTTTGACGGCTTTAATCTATAAAACTAAATAAATTAATCTATATATATTTCCCAAAATTTATACAGAACTATACATTTAACTAAAAAATACGACGGATATTAATATTGATTTGATATTAACACATTTCTGCAGTAATTAAAAATAAAGTTGCTATGCTGATTATTATTTTTTAGAACGCTATACGACAGAATCAAAACGATAACAGATCAATGTAAAACTGATAAGGACTTTGTTGTAATGATATTTATATCGAATTACGAATACGGAAAAACATGTCAAAGCAAAAAAACATTACGTTAGCCAAATAGTTTTGCATAATTTACAAACAGTAGTTTTACGAAAAGATAATTCCGATTGTCATACTTTGCATTGTGCTTAATTGCATTACGAAAATTCTACTTAAAATATTTTAATAGTGAGTTTAAAAAACAAAAAACAATATCAAATTAAAAAGAAGGATTAAAAGAAGAATTATTTGTTATTTAAAGGTTGGTTACGATACTTGTCTTTCGAAGGTCAATAGTTCAAAAAGTTTTCCTACAAATACTTCACATACAATTAAGTATTTAATAATACAGTAACCGCTATAATAGTATTTATTTACTATTTTAATAATTAATTCTCTGGACTTCTTCCATTTAATTACCTATGCTTTATTTAATTCCCTAATATTTTTATGCACTGGTTCCATTATCCACATCTTCAGATAATAAGATACTATACGATAGATCGTTACACGGATGGGGGAAAAAAATGCGATACATTAAAAAAGCAACGTAATAGCCGATTTTCTAAAAGTTGGGTAATTTTTTTATTTTTCCTCAAAAATTTGCGTAAAATATGCGGAGCTACTTTATTTGCAAAAAAGTAATGTATTTAAAAGAATTATTATAAAAAAATCTGCTTGTTTCTATAGATCTAATTTTTTTTAATATGATATATTTTTTAAATTATTATTTACTTCTGTTAAACATTATTACTGAAAACGGCGTATATCTATAAATTATTAAGTTCGTTTTTGAAAAAAAAAGGGGCAATAAATGATTAATTCCAAGACTTTTGAGAATTTCAAGAGATGTCGTTTCGATGCGTTTTGTACAGCATTATTCAACTGAACATAACTTTTGGGCATTTAAATATAAATTGTTCTGTAATAAGTTACTGTTAAAACAAAGAAATGATTAATACACATTAATTGAAAATTCCCGATATTATTCGAATATAAATACAACAATAAAGAGATGTTAACGCAAAATATGTCTTCTCATAATTGTAAATATGCTTATTTAACTGAGCATATCATATTTACTGACTAAACTCGGAGTTAACAAAAATGGATTAGACATTAGGAAATAAATAAGTTTTAATGTAAATTAAAATTAATTTCATAATGTATTAGGAAATACGGATATGAAATTATATTTATATGCCCATTTGTTTACACAATAGTGAATTTTTTTTTTATAATTTTTGCTAATATATTTCAATGAAAAACAGAGTTGTAAGAGTTAAAATAACACTCCTAAAAATAATTTTTAACAAGATTAGTAATAATGCTGCATGGAATTATGGAACGTCAAACTTGGACAGAGCAAGCCCAAAACGATTTTTTTTTTTTAAAGTAAGATAATAAACGTAATCAGGCAATCACATTCCAATTTTTCCATTAATGGCAATTTATAACAGGAATGTAATAATGTTCGAAAGACGTTCGCCTCATCATATGATGCCATTTTACTTAAAAATATGTTTGATAATTTTTTTTGTTTTTTTTTTGAAAATTTTTTAGATTACGGTCAAACGATAAAAATAAAACATATTTCTGCTGTAACTTAATAAAAAAAAAGCAAATACTTAAATGTTAGTAAACAAATGATTTTTTTTATTGTTGACTAGAAGATCAAATCTTTTGTTAATAAGGTTTTAGTCTAGATGCAAGACCCCTATCTACCTATGCGATTTGTTTTTACTAACGATATTTATTGCCAAAAAAACATGTTTCATTTTAAAATTGCAGTTAACAAAGTAGATGCAATTGTTGTAAATAATACATCAAAATGGGCAAGCTTGTTCACATTAGCACATATTTATGAAACATTTTTAAGAACGAACAAAAAAAAAAAAAAACCCATCAAAAATCGAACAAAATACTTAAATACTTCTAAAGTTAATTTAATATTCCGCATCTCGAAGTCTCTATTCGCTTTTATATATATAAAGAAACATATGAACACAACAAATTGAAAGAGAACTGATAAGAGAAGTATTAGAAACACAACCATTATACATGTAAAAAGCTACTACTGGTATTCTCTATATGCAAATTGTATAACAAAATTATAATAGCAATGCAAAAACTCTCAGTGCCCCACATTCACTTTTGAACACAAGAAATTGTTAAAATACATCACTTTATTATATACATACAGTATCAATTAAAAATTTATTTAAAAAAAAAAAAAAAAAAAAAAAAAAAAAAAAAAAAAAAAAAA
>BPLQ01006642.1:341814-362935 GCA_021605075.1 Caerostris darwini | reverse complement strand
AAAAAAAAAAAAAAAAAAAAAAAAAAAAAAAAAAAAAAAGATTAATTTCGTTCCGTTCCACGAATTTTTCGTACGAGAAAACTAAAAAACAATTCCTTTACAGAAAAAACGAAATATCTAGCCAAGAAATAAAAGCTTTCGGAATGAAGGAAAAATAAATGCTGAAATTCTCCTCTATCATATTTGCAGCATTACGTGTTCAATATTTCTTCTTACCTTTGCGACAACTATACATACACCCTTGCCTGTTGATTCTTTCTTGATCATCCCCAGTTACCCTGGCAACCAGCTCAAACGTTAAGCCAGGGAGAAAATTCGGATACGCACAATAATAAGTCGCCAGAAAATGAACTTTATTTAGCAATTACTCACTTTCCCTTTTAAGGCCAAAATTGAATTTCTGCAGAAAATGCCTCCTATGCGCTGGATGAAGAAATAAATTCCCATCTAAATCCGAAGTTATTCAGAAATACGCATTCACGTAGCGATGACACTAATTAGATAAACGTTTTTTTCATTCCGTGTATATATATTTATGCATTTTTCTACTATTAAATTACAATAAAGCTTTTCCAAAATAATATTTCGGTTTTTAGTAAAGGAAATATTCTTTTACATTAATTTTTTTAATTTTTTTTTTATAAGTTTTAATTTTTTTATATATAGAATGCATTCCTCTCCCGGTACGAAATATTAGAAAAACTGCAATTTTTTTTAAGCTTTCATTTATTTCACTTATAGTTTTCCAAATATTTCAATTTAATGAAAATATTAGAATTTTAAGAAGTTTTGTTTATGAGAAATTTATTATCCAAGTACTTAATTGGGACAGTAAAAACATGGTCAGAGGTTTGGTTTGTCGCCCTACTATCATTTTGTGCCAATTAGACCGGGACCTACAACTTAAATTGGATTCCGAACCACTCACAAACATCCATGCCACTGCCACGATTCAAACCTGAAGCCTGTGGTACCAAAGGCCAGAGTGCTAGCCAATTGGCCACCAGGCCGCGCGTGACAGAGGAGATATAATTGTCTGGTGGTGTATATCAACAGCAAGATTAAGAGATTTGGTATTTATTGATGACACAATGAATGATGCTTTTTTAAAAAAATATTTTAGAAAACAATTTAAAATTACAACCCAAAATTAGGTTATTGGAAACAATTTTTTTTTATATTATTATTATTAACATACGATCCTAAAAACACGGCTCAACATTCGTCGTGTCTATAATTTTCCAAAAATTCTGAAAACGCCACCTCAATGGCCAAATTTAAATCCAATTGAATAGATTTTGAGAGAACAGTAGGTTAGAATGATATTAATACGAAAACTGAACTAAAAATAGTAATAATCGTAGAATGGAGGAATACTGATGCAGAAATTTAAAACTAGTGAACTTAATAGCAAGACATTTAAAAGCTGTAGGATAACCTATTAAGTACTAATTAACGGAAATATTTCACTATTTACTAATATATATGCAATTTTTCTACTTTTAGAGCTGAAATTTTTTTTATTACTTTTTTTTTTTTTTTTTTTTTTTTTTAAATTAATAAAGTTTTAATATATTCTTAAAATATTTAATGCAGTTAAGTAAAAGTTACAGATATTATAAAAAAAATTCTCTTTTGAAATATTAATTTTTATTTACAGATTGAATTAGTATTTTATTGAAATTAGAGAATACTTTTGGGAGCCACTGCACATGAAAACAGTTTAAAAAAAACATCCCATTACAGAATGTTTTTCTTTTCAAAACCAAATAATGATTTAATTTAAAGGTGACTTCATAATTATAGGGAAAAAACACCAATTAAGTAAAATTATTCATGTTTGAATCCATCTTTTTACTTCTTAGGGAAAAAAGAAAGCATTCATTATGCAACTTATCAATAAACTATGGGGAAAAAAAATAAAGGATAAAGGTCAATTATTGTCATTCTTTTAAATACAAATATAATTACAATGACTTAAAAAAAAAAAAAAAAAACTGCTTTGAAGAGATTCCGAGAAGAAAATTAAAATAAATATAGCAATGATTGTGATATTAAAATAAATATTACAATAACAACTCTTTAAATTAGTTGCCAATAGCTTTAATCAATTTTAAAAAATGAAATAATGGTTTAAACTTAACCTTTAAATTTCTGATCAATACATTTTTTTATTCTTATGTTGATGAAAGTTAAAATAAATTTTGATAGAATGGTAGATGATTGTTTTCTATTTGATAGGCACATATCTGCTTCAAAAACATTCTTACTAATATATTATAATAAAAGACTCAAGATGGATTATGATCAAATAGTTAATATGAAGGTTAATTGGTGATCAATTTAAAATTAAAAAAGAACTATCTAATTATATTAATACAGTATAAGCTACACTATAATTAACAATTATATACACTACTAAATGCCACTAACTCCACTGCTTCTCTTATTATTATTTTTTTTTTATCATTCTTGGAACTTTAAACATTTTATGATGATATGTTCACAAATTATTCTACATACACATATATATATATATGTGTGTATGTAGAATACAATATATATACAATATATATATATATATATATATTGTACAAATGAAGTTAAGAAGAAAAAATTTCTTAATGCCGACAAACAAATCAAAAGCCAAGTAATTTTTGAAAAATTATAGTTTTTAAATTACTTTCGTTGTTCAAGGAAACACACAAAAAAGTCTATTAATAAATGTTTTATTTTCTGTAATATGCATTGCTAATGTTTTTTAATGATATTTACATTATTTTATATAGAAGAATGCGAATTTTAAAAATATTTATTTGTTAAGTAGATTTGAAGATACAACATATTGTTACACAGATTAGTCGATCCAAAATAATTGGCTAAGCATGTTCTAGAACAAAAGATTTGTATGGTCTCGCACATTTGCACTAAGAAATTCTATTAAACTCTAATGGAAATGAACAATATTAAATAGATGCAAGCAACTGACACTTTCATTTAGTAGATAGTCTATTTGGTAAAGGAAGTTACACTAAACTTGTTTTAAAAGAGAATTCCTACAATCATTTCTATCAGCATGATAAGAATGAGGAGGCCTAACCACATGAATAATGAAAATCCAATATACAAATAGGAAACAGCCAATGACAACCAGAGCTGTATCACTAAATACCTGGTACCAAACACAGGTGGAAAACTAAAACACAGGTCACCATTCAATTATTGACATCGCTACGCTACTTTCATTTACTAGTAATTCACAAACACAGTCAAAGGTCTGCTGAGAATTTGGATAATATTCATCGAAATGACCAACTTTAAATACTAATTTTGAATTTTTCCTAAAAACTAAAATTATTGCAATAGCAAATCAAAGGAATTCAAATAAAATAGATTTCATTTTTAAAACTTATGTGAAGATATATTTAAATAAAAACAATTATTTTTCTATCCAGAAATTAATATCATTGCTTTAACTTCAACCTAAACAGTGGCCTGATGGCCAATTGTCTAGCGATCTGGCCTTTGGTACCACAGGCTTCAGGTTCGAATCTTGGCGGTGGCGTGGTTGTTAGTGACTCGGAATCCACATTATCTGTAACTCTCGGTCTAATTAACCTGAAGTGTGCAAAAAATGACTAGAGCGACAAACCAAACCAAATCGACCTAAACAATCCTCAAAATTTAAGGCTAATTGTCAGACATAAAATGCTTTTGAAATGCTAGGATATCACATAATTATCAATTTATTAGCTATTTTCCAAGAGAAGATATGTAAATTTCGTAAAATCTTCATTGAACTGTACATATTTAAAAAATAAATCACTTCAGTGATAAAAAAAAAAAATCTATGAAGATAATTTTTTAAAAGGCAGATTAAATTTTTTTAAGCAATTTGACTAAATATTTTTGAAAAGAATCATTCATCCATTCACAAAAAAGTATTTGTAATTTGATATTTTTCTCTTAGTAATGAATGGTTTTTAGAATTAAAAAAAAAAATCTTTAGAAGGATGTCAACAACACTCTCACTAAACATTTGAAGTGAATGATATTGTAAAAACATATTTTCTTAAAGGCTAAAAAAGTATAATTTCTTAGCTAAAATGAGATTATTATAAATAAAATCCGATACATATCCATGTACATTTAATTCGAACTAAACCAAGTTATCTTAGCCTTCATATAGCCTTACACAGACATAAATATATTAATTATTTACTGAAATAAAAACTTGCCTCTATGACAGCAGTTAAATTTTAAAGAAAACATATGATTTAAAGATCATGGATACAAAAAATAAGACAGCTGCAAATTTCGGAAGGTATTGACCAATGATAAGAAAACTGAAAAAATATTTAATTTATTTCCTTCAAAAATTTATTATGCTACAAAAATATTTATTAAAATAAATGTTGTTTTAGATTTCAACTATCTGATTATAAATATATTTTATTGATACTCTAAAAAGAGTAAATTAAAAATTTATTTAACATTATTTTCTTATATTCAAAATAAAATTTTTCCCTGTTTTCTTGTTATGCTTACTTGTTGCTTAATTAAACAACTTTTATTTCCTTTCTACTCATATATATATATATATTAATTTACTATTTAAAATAAGTTTAATATAATCAGAATTTTAGCACATAACATTTATAAATTTTATGGAAATAAAAAGCATACAAATTAAGAACTTAAAAAAAAAATTATTTTTTTTTAACTGTGCTTTTTAAATATATAATGTTTAAATGAAATTCTGAATTATATATCATGAAATATTTGCAAAGAAATATAAAGAAAGCTTTGCTTTCCCTTTTTTACAAATGTTTTAAACTTATTCTTACGATTAATGAAAAACAAAAAAAAATTGGAATAAATTGTATAGTTTTCTTAAATTTATCACTTTCTTAAATGAAGATTCTTAAGGACAGCAGATTAGAATCTTTGGTTACTTTTTTTTTTTAATTATAGTACTCAGATATTTTAGAATGAGGTGGAACCTTAAATAACTAATCATATATAAAACGAATACATTTTTCCAAGTGATTGTTATAATATTCTGAAAAATATACCTATAAATAGCTATTTGTATAAAATAAAATATTTTATAATGACAAAAATTTAGCTAAATTAAATTATAATTAAAAAGACCAAAATCCTTTTATGGTATCAAATAAGAAAACTATTGTTGTTATGTAACAAAATATTCACCGACACCCCAACTCAAAACGAAGTGCATAAAGTAAGAATAAAAGGGACTCTTTACATTTTACTTCCAAAAGCCTCAAATATGCAATTAAGACAGCTTTAATACATAGATTGTAACATACTTGATAAGATAAAATAAATATTTATAAAACTAAAGTTCAATGTTTTTAAATTAACAGGAAAAACAATTAAATCTAAACATTAAAATCTAATTTGGTAGTCAGTAGTAATAAGTCTACCCAGCAAGCATAATGACCCAGTTAAATTTACTAAGTTGTGATGCATTCTAGCAACTACTTTTAAAAGCAGGACGATTTCGGACAGCCATGATAAAATATCTCATGGGTAAGTCTTTTCTCTATTTTTTTTCCTATTAATAATAAAAGCTAATCTCAAAAATAACTTCTCCCATACTAAGTGGCACATAAAGTCTTTATATATTATATTCCTAAAAGAAACATTTAAAAAATAAAATGCTTAGAAAAATAAAATTCACATATAAAAAAAAAATATATAAAAAAAAAATTCTGAAAAATACTAATATTGAAAAGCATTATTTTCCATGAACAAGACTTTTACACACATAAACTAATAAGAAAGAGAAATGCGTAAAAAGTAAAAAATTAAGTAGAATACAAATTCTTAATATAATTAAGCCTATACTAACAAATTTGCACAGATTTTATTTTAAAATTATTAAATATAATTTATATTACTACATTTTGTTCAGAAAAAAATATAGAAAGAAATTAGAATAGTACTATATATATAGAAAATTACTATATATAGTGTTTAAATTTCTCTTGTCTTTAAATTTTATGATGTAGATTATTGAAAATCTTTTCCTTAAGATAAATTTAAATAAATAGAATATAAACATTTATTTTTTAAAAACACTTTAATATTTATTTAAGCTTCAATAAGATTCTATATAGCATTTCTATTCTAGATGATACATTTAGAAATTTGAAGGTTGATGAATTCATTTTACCCAATAAAAGTACATTGGGAGAAGGGAGGGGGGAAGGTCTCATTCAAGCCTAATTTGTTCTCAAACAGATGAAGATGGACAACTACATTATTAGAAACTCAAAGCAGAATGATTTTTGTATCAATAAAACACACACAAGGATAATAGAAATCTGATTTAGAAGTTGTGTTTATTTTGATGGATTAAAATGCACCTTTAAATAAATATACTAGCAAATTTTTTTTTTTTTTTTTTAAACAAAATTACCGAGATTTCAAAACTTTTTATGAATAAAAAAAATTTTTCTAACGAAAATTATAAAATTGCTTGTTTAAAAATTTTACTTGATATTTACGACTGCATACACTGCAGTGATGTATACATCATGGATAGCAAATAATAATAGAATAAAATTACAATCTTTATATTAAAAAAATGAATTTTTAAAAACACCGATTTTAATCATAGCCTGAAAATTTTTAATTGTTCACTAATATATCATATGAAAGTTTATTCAGAAAAAGGAACATTTTAAATCAAGTTTAAAGAAAATTAAGTCTAGGTAAATGAAATTCATCTATTAAATAAAATATCCAAAGAACCTTTATTTCATAACATAAACTTATAAAAGTTTAATAATAAAAAAGGAATGCTAAAATTCATCACTTATTTAAGACTTTATCTCCACTTCAAATATATCTAATCCAATTAATCTTCTCTTGAATATGTCATCGATGAATTCATAACGTTAAAATCTTTTAATAAATAATATGTGTATTTCATGTAAATTTCACATTTATAATATGGCATATGTCTTTGCTTTTAAACAATCATTAAATTAGAAATTTAGAATAAATATTTTTTAGTGATTACATTATTTGAAGAACTTAAACATACTAGAGCACTATATATACTATAAATAAAACCCATTAAGTGACTTTGTCCAATCAGCCGCATAATAACTATTATTAATTTTTTATAATTGTGCTTCAATGAAGCAAAATGAAATCAATAAAAAACTTCAATTGAATAAAAAGTTAGTAAACATACAAAACTTTCATATTCAATATTAAGGAGTGAGAAAATGAGAAGTAAATTATCCAATAAACTCTAACTAAATGAATTATTTCAATGCATTTAAAATAAGCATATATTCTGAGAAAATGCAAAAACGTTATAATTTGCAACTAATTATTATATATTCGATTAATATATATTTATTGCATTAGTCACACTAGATAAATAATACATTAAATTAAATTAACAAATTAAAATAACAAAGAATATACTTTAAAGTTATTATTCTTGATTATTATACTCATTTCACCTATTTAAGCTTCACAGATATGGTAATACATTTTTTTTTTTCCATTTTAAAATAACTTGCGATTATGCAACTTTTCTTTTTAAAATTAAAGGTAATAAATAATTAACTGACATAAAAAATATATTTCATGAAATAAAAATTTGAATGAAATTATTTTTTGTATTGATAAGTTTATAATTACTAGGAATTATAATAAATTAATACTTGCATGCTTTTAAAGAAATTAACAATTAAGAAAAATTAATATTGAAAGAGCATAATTTTCTTTTAACTCATGATTTTCAATACTAATTGCTTTAAAATTTAAAAAAAGAAGCTAATAGCTTTTTTAAATTATATAATATAAGTCAAAATAATTAAAATCTAAAAAAGGGGAAAATGCTTTAAAATATTAAAATAATTTTAATGTGAAATTCTTACCTGTCTTTCATTTAGTCTATGAATTTCTAATTTTATATCATCAAGTCTTTTTTTAAGAACTGGATTCTGTGAAAAAATTATTAAATTGAAATATAAGCAATAATCTCAATATTAAAAAATAACCGAATAAAAAAAAGTAAACTTTTTAATATGGAACTAAAAAGTAAAATTAAACAATGAAACTTATAATAAGTACTATAAAAATCGATCAATAAAATGTCTAGACCTACCTGAGGATCGCTACTTAGTTCGGCGAATAAAGTCTGAAAAGAAAAAATTATAATAAATTATAACAATTTAATTATTCATTTTAAACATTTTTTTATATGTTTGTATGTTTAGATATTTATACAAAAGCACAAGTTAAATTGAAAAACATTATATGAAGTTGCGGGAAAAACCCACGCGATATTTCATTGTAGTAAACATTACATGAAAGTAAAAATGTAAAATATTTAATAACTTAAAAAAATTACATTAAATGATAGACATAAATAACCATCGTTTAAAACAAATTAATAATCTTAAATTTTGAAATACCGTTCTTCAATAAAAGCGCACAACTAAATTTAAAATAAAAATAAAAAAAAACCGCGGCTGCATTAACTACATGAAACACATGTACTGTTTAACTTACCTGGTGTTTTTGAATCACCACTTTCATTTGTGATGATATTGTTTTAAGATCCATGTTTAGGTTAAAGGTCAAACAATTTCTTCTAATTGTTTTGCCTTACAAATTAATTCTACACTTTCATTAATAAGTCGAATATTAAACACAACTTATCGCAAAAGTATAACACACTCAACAGTCCGAAGCGCTAGAATACAGCAACACTGAACTGAAGAGAGAAGTCAGTTTTATTAAGTTCCGATATTTTCTTCATTCCAGTTTAACTGCAACTGTTAATTTATTCCCAAACTTTGGAATTTATTTTCAATGAGAAAAGTTCTAAACAGAGAATAATATTTCTATTTTCTAAGAACTACATTTTAATACGCATTGACCACCGTCCTATTCAACCAGCTTTATCATCCCGGATGATTTTGAAGGTCCGCTAGAAATCGTTTCTGTATCCCTAAGTACACTAAAAAAGAAAGTCATTTTGGCGCAATGTTTGCCTCTTTATCGCCATATTAGGCGAAAAGAAACTTAAGCACAAATTATTATTTTTTGTTTAATTGTGATGTTAATAATTTATTTATAATAAGAAAATAGTCATTTATAATAAGAAATTTACTATTTTGATACATATTAAGAAATCATTTAATTGGTTTAAGGAATTTAAGTGATATTTTACTTTTCTTTTAACACAACTAGAATTCATAAGAATTGGTGCATTCATTGGGAAAAATTGTTCATTAATTTCCATATAACTTAGATATTTGACTGCTTGGACAATTATTTAAAAATTCTTACAATCAATGCAAATGTAATCATTATAGAAATCGTATAATTATAATTATATAATTAGTATAGAAATTGTAATTTGTTGTACTTTTCCAATAAAACGATTTGATAGATTATATTTTAGTTATGGGGAGCACTACACTACAGAGAGCTGCTGAAGTTCAGCTATTGCCATGCCATCTAGATGGCATTGGTTATTGGCGCTCTTTCAAGGATATGTTTATGGCAACCTAATTCATTTCATTTCATTTCATTTCGAACAGTATTTGTCATAGTGAGAGGTGTTTCGAATAATTTTAATTATTCGAACAATTCGAAAATAAACTTTAAATGATCCGTATCAAAGAGAATTTCCATATCTTGGAATCATATGCTATTCCTTAATAGGAACAAATAGGATAAATAATTTGTTAGCGAACATATACTGCTAAAAGTTTCTAAAATAATTATTGCAAATAAACATATTAAGTTTATATTAATTTAAAATTTCATTAATATTTTCCATTTGTAAATTCTTCACTCTATTCATCCACTTCATTCGGATTTTAAAAATTATTAAATTATTTACTAATTATTAAATCTTTAAATATTTATTATTTATTAATTATTAAATTATTCATTATTTATTATTTATTAAATAAATAAATAATTATTAAATTATTTATTTAATAATATTAATAAATTTGTTCATTTCAAAAAAAAAATTTTTTTTCTGCAACTAATATGTTTTATTTGCCCTTTTCCATTTATTATCTTGTTAAATATCCAAATTTTAAAATGTTTTTTTTTTTTAAATTTGCAAATTAACTGTAGTCTAGGATTTGAAGAATTGAAGCAATTCCTTATTCCTCATTTCTTGCTTGAAGAGAATTTCGCAAGAGCATTCTTTTTTCACAGAAAATGTACCATTATGTTATATTTAGAAATAATACAATACTCACAAATAAGATTATTAAAATAGTATTTATTTGGAACATATTTATGGCATTTATCCATTATTTACTTATAAGTAATTGTTCATACACCTCATGTAATTGCTCTCCAAGAAACACATCTTCGGCCAGGCGATTCCTTCAAAATTCCAAATTATATCATATATCGCTCCAATCGTCTTACCCACAGAGGAGGAGGCACAGCTATCTGCATTCATAAAAATATTAATCATCATCAAATTCATTTTACTACAACCAGCTTTGAAAACTCTGGAATCGTTATTAATCTCAAGAATAACATAAAAATTACTGTTGCTAGCATTTATCGCCCTCCAATTGGTAGATTTCTCACACAAGAACTTGATACAATAGCGAACACCAATCAACAAGTACTTCTACTTGGTGACTTCAATTCCAAGCATCCTGCATGGAATAATGGACGCAGCAACATAAATGGTTCTATTCTCTTCGATTGGACAAATCTTAATGCATTCAATGTTATTGCTCCTAATGATCCCACATATTTCTGCCTTCACAATCCTTGCAATAGTACTCTTGACATCGCACTTCTTAAAAATTTAAACACCGGACCTGCTTCTTCTATCAACGATCTTTCCAGTGATCATAACTCTGTGATAGTTGAAGTCTCTCATAATTCATTTACGCCCTTCCTCAATAGCATAATCACAACTACCAATAGGAATATTTTTACTAAAATTCTCTCTCAAAGCATTCCTGGTAATCCAGTCATCTCCAATATTCAAGATATTGACAAAATAATTGATAAATTTAACTATGCTGTTACTTCTGCTATCAACCTTGCTAGCAAATCTAAGGAACTCAGTACACCACACCAAAAACTTCCGACTGAAATCACCTCTAAAATTGGGGAAAAAAACAGAATTCGAAAATTATGGCAAGACACCAGGTTTCCTCCGTTCAAGCAATCCGTCAACAAGCTTCAAAAAGAAATAAAGCAAATGATTCACAAATTAAAAAATGACAGATGGAATGAATTTTTATTAGGCCTAAATCCAGAAGATAATTCTCTCTTCAAAATTAACAAATATTTTACCAAAAAATATCCCAAAATTCCTCCACTGGTCGGATCCTCAGGTCTTATATTCTCATCTTCTGATAAAGCGAACTCTTTTGCTGAAAACCTTTAACTCTCCTTTCAAGAAAACACTGAACCATGCGATTACTCACAAATTGAGCATGTTGAAGATACAGTAACTTCCTTTCTAGCTGATCATCAAAATTATCATAACAATATTTTTTTTTCTCCATCTTACATAATTAACTTAATCAAGAATCTCAACATTCGAAAATCTTCTGGACCTGAGAACATTCCAAATAAAGCCTTAATGTGTCTCCCCCTTAATGCCATTACTCATCTTGCAAAAATCTACAACAGCTGTACTAAATATCACTACTTCCCTCCTATCTGGAATAAAGCAAATATCATCATGTTCCCTAAACCTGGTCAAGATAGGAAATTTCCTCAAAATTATCGGTCCATCAGTCTCCTTAGCTGTGTAGGAAAACTTTACGAAAAACTCTTAGTGAAACATATTACCTCTTTTTGCGATAAAAATTCTATAATTCCAGCAGAACAATTTGGATTCTGTCAACATCACTCAACTTGTCATCAACTTCTATGTGTCACCAATATCATCACTGAAGGATATAACTATAAATTTTTTACAGGAGGTATCTTTCTAGATGTCAAAAAAGCTTTCGATCGATTGTGGCACAATGGACTGATCTACAAAATGATCAAACTACAATTTCCAACTTGGATCACACTTATCATTACAAATTATCTTAAAAATAGAACCTTTCAAGTTCGACTTCATAATGAATTCTCCAAAATCGGTCGTATTTGTGCTGGTACACCTCAAGGAAGCGTGCTAAGTCCTATTCTCTACAATATCTTTACCTACGACTTTCCTCAGTGCACTAACATTTCCACTTGCCTATTTGCTGACGATTCTGCTGCTCTTGCCCAAGGTGCTTCTATTCTTTATGTCATCAATACTCTTCAAAATTTTCCGAATATCCCAGAGGATTGGCTAACTTAATGGCGCATCGCAATTAATGTCTCTAAATCTCAAGCTATCATTTTCCGAAAAGGACACGCCAGACAACCATATATTAATCTCTCCGTTTTTTATCAACAAATTGAATGGGCAACTAATATTAAATATCTCGGCTTAATTATAGACAATAAACTTACGTTTCGAGCTCATATTCAAAAAATCAAAGAAAAATGTTGGAAAAAATTTTATCTCACTCTACCACTCATTAATAAATT
Source organism: Caerostris darwini (assembly GCA_021605075.1). Classification (NCBI taxonomy): domain Eukaryota; kingdom Metazoa; phylum Arthropoda; class Arachnida; order Araneae; family Araneidae; genus Caerostris; species Caerostris darwini. The sequence goes on along the minus strand of BPLQ01006642.1, from coordinate 350,347 downwards.
TTCTAAATTAACTTTGTCAAACAAACTTCTTCTCTACAAACAAGTTCTTAGGCCTATCCTTACCTATGCTGCCCCAATCTGGGGTCTAGTTGCACAAACTAACAAGAAATCTGTACAAATTATTCAAAACAAACTTCTTCGTATTATCACTGGTGCACCCTGGTTTGTCCGCAACTCTACAATTCATCAAGATTTAAAAATTGATTCTATTGACAACTATATTACTAAACTTTCTAGAAATTTCTTCAATACCATTGCTACTCACGAAAACCCTCTCATCAAGGCACAAACTATATTTACGCAATTGAATGGAAAATACAAGTATCCTTTCTCTACTTCTAAATGGAATCGAAGCCTCAAACCACCATAACTTCCTGCTCACTTATCGCTTTTTAGATATTTTTCTTCAACGCATATTTACTGATCATAAATTTCTTGTTACGTTTCCATCACCGATTATTTATATTTTGCTTACTTTCTTCTTCTTCTTTTTTTTTTTCTTTCTCTCAAATCATACGATTACTATTATCTATTTATCATGACTTTTCTTTCCTACTGCCTTCACATACCATTGAGTAGATGAACGCTTCGCGTTCAGGCACTCGAAATCTTTATTCAACAATGATGAAGTAATTGTTCATTCTTCTGATGCATGATATGTTGTATTTTTTGTGCTATATTTTCTATTTTTTCAAAAATTGGATACATTTAAATTTAGAGTTAATTTGAAAACTAAATAAAATGCTTTTGCTGATACAAATAGAAATAATTATTAAAAAATATATAAACATTTTTTTTTTCTTACTTAATCGAAATTCATATATCATTTGATAATTTTAAACTTTAAATGGGTCTTTTATTTCTTACTACAATCATAGTATATATTACAACACTGTCTTTCATAGCAGAAGGTTTTGCCACTGCCAGAAAATTTATCTAATGTTAGAAAGCTAAGCCTGGTTATATATTTGTGTACTATTATTGATTAAATTGTAATGTAAATAATAATATTAATAAAAACAACCAAATCGTTTTTTATATTTAACATCACTTAAGCTTAATCAAACCATCAAGATGTTGATTCTGAACTATCTAAAGGAGTTTACAAATCTCAGCAGAAAACTCCTTGAAATGAATAACCACGTCTTTGTAGACTGAAAAATAAAACTGCTTTTCTGACAGACAATATTGCAAATTAAAATTATGATAGATGTGAATATAGTGTATATTACTGTTCCAGTAACAACAGTGATTGAGGGTTCAATAACGACCAGAATATTTATTTGATACTGAAAACCTAAGCCTTCTTGTACACTTATGTTCTAATGATTAAAGATTAAGTTAAGTTAAACAAGAGTAATTTCTAAATTAGAGTTGAGAAAAAGAGAGTATGTGCACACCTTCTGTAAACTTTAGACTACTCAAATCTTCAATTCATCCAGTTGTTAGTGATTACGGGTTTTTTTTTCTACAGCTTTTCTTTTGATTTGGTCTTCATTTTAGGCAAATCACCTGAATTTTTTTACCTTTTTACTTTACGACTTCATTAACTTGTTAGTTTTATTTTAGCATATAATGTAGGGAAAGGAGATTCTACTTTTTGAAAGAGTGGGATCTTTTTATTAACACGTACAATGGCGGATATCTCATTAAACTCCGATTTCATGGAGTGAGATGCAGTTGACGATCTTCATTTCAAAGCTAATCGAAGCATTGCTTATCTCTATTATTACCCAATCAAATAATTATTATTCAATAAAATAATAATAGAGATACGCAATAATTTACAGATAGCAATTCAACATGGCGCGCGATCTTTTTTCTTTTTAATTCTGGAGGTTACCAACGCCACGATTCTGAAAGCATATCCTAAAGGGCTAAAAAACAACATATCTTCAAAAGTAACTATTTTAAAATGCATCGATTATATGAATGTAGCCATACAAAGTCAATTACTCATATCCAATGACCATTTTGACACTGCCCGTGAATAATCAAATATGAAAACTCTTATGGGCAATCCAATATCAATATTCATTTACCCAGAAAAACTTTCAACTCTATATTCTTGATTCAATATCCTTAACGATATACTCCTGACAGACCTTGCAAAGAATTGGTAAGAAACAACAACTTTTCACTATCATAGCTGTGAAGATTTTGTAAAACAATAGAACTCTAGCAGTATTCGAGCCAAAAAATCTTTTTTACTTCGATTTTTTTCCTTAAGTTTAAGTTTTACACCGCAAGAAACATTTCTTAATTCCGACGATCAGTTCCCCTTACCCAGCTAACTAATTCATAGAATCGATCGACCTGATAAAACACGAAGGGGAGGGCTTTAATAGTCGTTGATTCCACTGTACCTTGCAGTGTTCTCCATTTTACTCATCGTCCCTACTCTGAAAACGAAATGCAGGCTATCACAATTCATCTTCCGCATAAAACCTTTACATGGTCGATTTTCATTCTTCCAAAGACCAATTCATCTCCTACTGGTTTGATACAGTTTAACAACAAATTCCTCCCACTTGCATCATGTTTGCGATTTCAATGTTCATCACCCCAATCTTGGTTCTACTTTCTTAAACAACAGTTCGGACACTTTGAACAATTGGATTATTATTATCGTGTGTGAGCATGATATAGTCCTGGTTAGAAGTCTGTGGCGTCAAAAAAAAGGGAAACTATAAAAACTGAAGCTATACAATAAAAAATAAGCAAGAGTATAAGTTATTATTTAAAACAGATTAATTTCCTCAGACAAAACGAGAAACTATCCTTTTCCTTAAAATAAATGCTGATTTTCACGTAATTTTATTTATGTATTTTTTTATTTGACATAAAATTTCTGTTCCTAAGTATAACAATTGACCAAAATCAAGTCACGTGTTATGTAATTCAATTTTAATTGTCTGGCTTTCAAAATAGAAACAAATTATTCCTTCAGTAACCTCAAAATAGTGTCTAAGGATTAGTTTATGTTTATAAAAGTTAATTTAATCCTCCCTTAACAGATTTCTTTGTCTAAATTTGATAGTGCTTCTTGTAGTATTTGAACAACTGCTTCTTCATAAAGTTCTAGAGTTATTAAATTTTGTTATATTCCTGTCGCTACTAAATATGATAGTTCTTGTGGGGATTCTGGACTTAAGGGTTTTGATTTCGCCAATTCTGTCTTTCACTCCAAATGGAATCACATGAACTGCAATATTTTGTAACAACAGCAGCCATTTTTCTTAAGAGGGAACTTTGCGAAAGAAAAAAAATAGCAAATTAAACAAGTGGAATTCTAAAGTATAGTACTCTCATTCTTGTATTATCTGACTAATTGCTGCATAAATGTCTTGGGTTGTTGAGCATTGATAAACTCCCATATTTATTCGTCCAGAAAAGCATGTTCACACATGAAAAATTTAAATTCGCCAAAGCATTTCATTTTTTTTCGATATTTTTAAACATTAGTTCGGCCACTTATATTACTAAATCTTCTTCACCTTATTCCTCATATGGACTGGCAAGAGCACCTCTGGGGCATTCAGGAGAAATGGAAATACTTAGAACAATAAACTTTTACAAAAAAAAAGGCCTTTGCATCAAACGCGTACTCAACTTTTCAGCTACCTTTGAATCACATACAACAGAATTTATGCCATATTTCACCGTTTGTTGCACAACTTAAAAAATTATTGGAATTCAGTTTGTGCTTCTATTGGCATGACAAAATTTGTAAAATAATCAAAATTATCCGCAACAGAAATAATAATTTCATCATCAAGAAAATAATTCGTACCAACTCTAATTTAGTCATCATCGTTCTGGTTCAACAAACAATCTTTTAGCATCCCATTTCAAAAAATCTTGTGACCAACCCATCTATTTCATTTGATTTTTCTGACGATGAACCTTTTTCTTTCAGTGAATTGGAAGATGCTATACAGCACCTTTCGATCCCCCCCCCCCCGAGGGAATAAGATATTACAGGTATTCAATTAAAATTTTGACGGTCAATATCTTCATCCAATTCTTCATTTTTAATAATATTTGACACTTTTTAATAATTTTTGGCATCACATTTTTAATAATATTTGGCACACTAACAATATAATTGGTTTACCGCCCAAATCATCTCAATTCTAAAACTTAACAAAACATTTACATTAATTCTTACTAACTGATAGCATTTAGTACTTTTGTCTTAAGCAAACATTTTGAACGAATAGTACGTAAGAAACTCCTTCATTTTTTTGCTCCCGACAAATTTCACCCTAACTATCCTGCCTTTATTCCGTTTACGGAATGCATGTATTAACTGTCACTTCTTCATCACAATATCGTTGAAGCTAAACGAGCTAAGAATTATTTCCTTTTCCTTAAATTAGCATTTGTTCGGCTTACGATTCTGTTTAGCGAGATGTTATTATGTACAAAATCTTACCAGTTCGTTAAAAGGGCACTGCCGCAAAGTGGATTTTTAATTTCATCAATTTCTCTCACATGTTAAATTTCAAATAACACTTTTTATATCTAAAAAGGAAAGCCATTAAAAAGTTAAATGTAATAAAAGCCATTGCAGCTAATTCCTAGGGTTGTTAATTATCACATTTCATTAAAAATGCAAATTTTACAATTCGAAGCCTACTCGAATATGGGTCTTCACTGCATTTGAAGCTGATAGAAAACCCTTTCAATTTTTAACAGTATCATTTAAAGTAACAAATGGTGTAGCTAGTTTCTAAAGGGCAATTGACAAAGTTATACATAGGCCGGATTTTCCTATAGGCTAACTAGGCTTCAGCCTAGAGCCTCAAGATCAAGTGGGGCCTACATTCAAATTGTTAGCAAAATTAGAATTACACTATTCTATAAACAATAAACACTAAAACACTGAATCAAAAATAAGGAGAAATAAAACACATATACCTAATAAACAAACATAAAATTGTATTGGTCAAGATCAACGTGATCGGCTCATTGGGTCTATCCGTTTGTATATACTAGATTGCAACAAGGTATAGTTCATACGTTCAGTAATTGCTATGGCAAATATTGACGTGCCTTATGCTACTAAGCTCTGGTTTGTCCTTGCATAAATAAAAGTTTACACTCATGTCCATAAATTAAGGATAATGAAGTTCAGGCAAAGAAAGAGACAGAAGCAAAACAAATTTGACTTATTTGTAAAGTCTATTTATTAAACAAAAGGTAAAGAGCAAAAAAGATGCTATATGTTTGACATAATTAATAAAAATTGCGATTTTTACTCCCTGGAGCAAATTTCAAAAAAGAACCTATTTACAAAAAACAGTTTAACATGGTTAGTATGATGGTTTATCTGGAGTATGACTCCCGGACGATGCAATACAGGCCTTACAACGCCTAGGCATGCTGAGTATCAAATTATCAATCTGATCTTGGGGAATATTACACCACTCATCAAGCAATGCCCTCCGAAGTTCCGGTTGACAGGTGGGAGGGGGTTGACGGGCTGCAATTCGTCGGCCAAGCATATCCCACACATGCTCTATTGGGTTCAAGTCCGGTGAGTATGCTGGCCAATCCATACGGGTGATATCCTCCAATTGAAGGCATTCATCTACAATGTTTGCACGGTGAGGACGGGCGTTGTCATCCATAAATAGAAATTCAGCACCCATGGCACCCCGAAACAAACGTACATGTTGTTCCAGAATGACATCCCGATAGATGTGGCCTGTTAACGTTACACTCTGAACATGCAGGTCAGTTCTGGAACCAAGAATAATTCCTCCCCAAACGAGCCATCCTGCACCACCGTAACGGTGTCGTTCAATGGTGTTCTCTTGGTGGTAACGGGTACCTGGCGCTCTCCACATGAAAGTCTGGCGAGAATCAGACTGAAAACTAAACCTGGACTCGTCGGAAAACATCACACAAGACCACTGTTGCGGTGTCCACAATGCATGCTCTCTACTCCAGGTTAATCGCAGGTGACACTGAGTTGCGGTAAGTGTGCCAATGTGCCCTAAGCGTCTGTACACGGTCTGCCTTGAAACTGTTGTACCGGTAGCTGAAGAGAGCTGACGAGACAGATCTGATGCTGTGCTCCGTCTGTTTCTTTTGGCAGTAACTGCTAATTACCGGTCCTCATTCGGCGTTGTAACTCGGGGGCCACCTGTGCTGTAACATCTACTCACATTACTATCATCTTGGAATCGTTGCCAAAGCCTGGAGATGACACTCTGGGCGATTCCAAGTTCCTCGGATACTTCCAGCTGGGTACGTCCACATTCCAGTCGTCCGATAATTCTACCACGTAAAAAATCATCCAAATGCTTCCTTTATGCCATAACTATGCGGTTATTGCACTGAAAGACTTTTAAAGCGCTTGTGAACAATTTTACTTCTTTGCCACCATTCCTTATATACCCCTCTCTTACACTCTCGTCATTGTGACGTACTATCCGCGCCATCTGGTGGTTTCCTGTAATTTGCATATTCTTCTTCAAGATATGTCTGATAATTCTACAGGTGAAATTTTCATTTTAGAGTTCAATTTCTGTGTGATTCTGAATTATCCTTAATTTATGGACATGAGTGTAGAAAGAAATTCTTCTAATCTACTATTTCGTTGTAAATGTATACTTGGATTGAATCAGTTCCTAAATAAAATAACTATTAACATGAAATTTAATATGATATACAATTTGATATTTTCTTTTTTGTGATATGGATTTTGTTTAAATAAAGTTCCATTTTTGGTTTAGTTTAAAACTTAAAATTGTTAATAATTCATACTTAAACTTTAAATGCGAATTATTATGAAATAAATTTATCTGAATTGAATTTTCTTTAATCTTCAATTTATTGCATATATTTAATTTAATTTGATAAAAAATATGATAATTTTTACTGCATATTTTATTTTCGTAGTCAAAGATTTTTATTATTTGAATTTTGTTTCTTTGTAAATGTCGTGTTTTATGTTTGATTAGTTATTGTTACAAATACTCTATAGGGTGCTGGGAATAAATGTCCAAATAAGTGTTCTCGACTTTTTTTTATTTATTATCCGTGCCACATTTTTTATAAAGATGAGTACCAATCACAACATGTTTGATTTAACATATTGATGTATATCAGAGTAATGATGTATTTTATTATCTCTCATGTAATTTACAAACTTAAAAATGGGTGGTGAAAGGGCCTCATAAGTGGAAGAGTCTAGGGACTCTTTTCATCTAAATTCGGCCTTGCATGTCGAAGGTCTAATGGATTGTTTCTACACCTGAATGATGAATGATGTCACTATTTATGGAAGAATCCAAACGAAACACTACGAACATTAAAATAATTTCTTGAATGCTGCAAAAAATATAATTTAAGTTGGAAGGAAAATAAGTGCATGTTTTCATCAAAATCTGCTAGGTTTTAGGGTGCATTCTCAAAGAGAAAAGTCGATCAAACTTGATCCTGGAAGGCCATGATCCTTAATGAATTTGCCTGTTCCCCAAACCATGGTAACTCTATAACGGGCTCTGAAAATTTTGCCCACTTTTGTGTTTGAAAACCCAAATTCTCGGAAAAAATAAGCCCACTTATAAATAAAATTCAGTTTCCTTTCTTTGAAGATTCTGTGAATGCTTTTAGTGGTGAATGCTGTGAACGCTGTAGCCGATGCTTCCTTAGTGGCAATAGAGGAGGGAATCCCTTTCATTGTTGAAAATGATTTGCTTTTAATATAGGAGTTACCTTAAGTTAAACTGAATGCCCAATAGCTATCTTTTCTAGAACTTTGAAACAAATCAGAACAAATGACTCTTCCATCAAAAAGAAACTTATGCTATAGTAGAGTTTTCCATTATTGGAGATACTTTTTAATTGGAAGGATTATTGAGGTCTTGCTCGACCAAATATCAGTACCCTTTACGTTTGATGCAAGTCATAGAAGTAAAATCAAAAATGAAAAAATATTGAGATAAAGGTTAGAGTTAGCTTGTTTCAAATTCGATATTGTTTATCGCCGTTGTAAAAGCAATATTATTGCAGATACACTTTCAACTACTTTGGATATGAGTTTATGGGAATGCATGTTGACCTATATCATCCTGGTATTACAAGAATGTACCATTTGATATGATCCAAAAAATTATCTTTCTCTCTTGAGGATATAAAGAAAGCCATCAACTATCTACATGGAAATGAAGCTAAGATTTCTCAAGAACGAAGAAAAACTGATTAAAGCAATCTTCGCTTTTGAAAGACTTAACTAAGATTTTAAATTCCCTCTAAAAATAAACTCCCGTTATCTGCCCCTTTTGACAATAGTCTATTAATATTCGAGATTACTTTTTGCCATCCCTTGCCACGATCTATAATTAAACACTATTTTGACATCTTCAAAGCATATTTTCCCTTTTTTGGAATGCCTGCATATATCCACTCAGACAGAGAAGCCTGTTTCATGTCCCATGAACTAAAATATATGTATATATGAAAGGCACTCTTCTCATTTATTATATATATATATATATATATATATATATATATACTA